>OZ008369.1:142161500-142278718 GCA_963931995.1 Phaonia tiefii
TTTCTGATTTTCTCATAGATCTTCTAAATTTCAATTGGTATTTGCTCAATTTCAATTCGTATTTGCTCAATTTCATTGGTATTTTCTATATTCCAGTTGAAAATTCTGAATTTCGATTGATCGATTCTTAATTTCAATTGGAAATTTCAATTGATATTTTCTGAATTCCAATTGAAAAACGTGAAAAGGGTTATAACTCTGCTTTTAATTAAAGGATTTTTTTAATCCATAGCTCATGTTTTTTAATACTATCGGGTCCATATAACAGAATTTTTAAAAGATTTATTAATATTTTCGTGGATTTTTGAAACTGCGCAATTTAAATTTTTGTTTTCAAAAAAAATAAAAGTAAGTATCTTCTGAACCCGTCCACCGATTAACAAAACCGGTTACACATATGCTAGATGGGTTCATTAAGAATTTATTAAGTATTTTTAACCCAAGTTCTCAACCAATAAATGCACAATTTTGAAAAATCTGGAAAAATTAAACAAAATCTCTAAAAAAGCCTCTGCCATTCAAAGTTTGTTTATGGTATTTTCGATTTTAAGATACCAAACTACATTCTGGATGAAAAATCGTGTTGTATAGTGTTATTATTCCACAACAGAGTTTTACTAATATTAATATTGATATAAAATATTAACATAAAGTATAATATTAAATATAAATTTAGTTTGGTATTTATTCGGTGGGAAGATTTCACAGTACCAGAGATTAGTTAAAAACCTCTCTGGAATATAACTTTCAAATATGTCGACAGATTTTAACGAAAATTTGTCTGATGATACTTTAGACTAAGCAGATACTATGTTAATTTCATCCTAAGAGTTTTTAACTCATCAACAAAAATATATCGATGATGTAGATATCATTAGATGATCATTTGGCAAATTTACTGCTGTATTCTCAAACATTGACCCTGTATTAAGTATTAAGAATGTTTTCGTGTTTTATTAAAATTGGGCCTAGGTAGACTTTTAAGGGTTATGCGAATGAAAGTACTTCATTACCCCTGACAATTTTTAAAATTACCACAACAAAGTAACACCCTAATATATATACAATATATGGTATAGAATTTCAATACGAGTACGAAATTTATAGATACGTTTACAGTAATTTGTTAGATAAACTAAATAAAATGGTTAGGTATGTATGTTAGTTTGTATAGCTAGTATTTCATTAAAATATGTGTAAATATATAGTTCACTATCAGTGCAGATATCTCCGTAAGATTTTAAAAATATAAAGTATAAAATCTAAAATGAAATTGCAATTAAAATTCGTTAAGTATAGACAATAGGATATGTTTAGATAGTGAAGAAGTAAATGAATTTCCAAACAAAAAGTAGATTAAGTAATTAATTTTTCCCAAGAATAAGATCCGCTCTGAGATTTCCATAGAATTAAAACAAGAAAACACAAAATTTCACAGGAAGTCAAAATTTGTTGAATTTCAAATAAATAAAACTAAAATTAAAATATCAAAATAATTTGAAATCTGTAATATATAAGTCCGAAAAGGTTTGTGGTTTTCCGTGGGAGTAATTTTTCAGATTTTTCAGAATTCACGTCGGAAGAGGTGTGGCTGTGTTTGTTTTTAAATATCTTTGTCAACACACGTTCAGATTTTATAAGTATTTATTCTAATATACTGTTAGATTCGTGTTGAGGAGTATAAGAGCGGTTTGAGTTAATCCCCTTCTATGTTTTTGGTTTTTTTTTGTTTTGTTTTCTTAATGGTGATTTTATTTCTGAATTTTTTTTGTTCTTTATGAATAATAATAAACAAATGTTCTAATGCTACAACATCAAGTAATTAATAATAATAATTTGTTTACGTAATAATGTAATGAAAAATAAAATATTCTAAACACTATAAACGTTTCTTAAAAGAGGTTGTTAACATTTTAATTTCTTATATGAAATTTGTATTGAAATATGAAAAAAATAATATTCAAATATTCTAATTATGAAAATAATATTTTTATTTGATATTTGTGTTGAAAATCTAATTTGAAATCCGTATTAAAATTCAAGTTTGATAGCCACAAGGAAATTTTAAAATCATATTCAACATTTTAAAACATATTCATGTTACATTAAAATATCAATACAATTTTCATAATAGAAAATCTGATTTACATTTGAAAATCGAACACTTATTTGCAATTATGTATGTATATGTTATGGCTATGATATCCTGCAATGTGAACATCCTAGCCCTAAGCGAAGTGGAAAATCTCAATTACCGATCGGTGACCGCTCTACACATACTCCGGCAATGATACGCAACGTAAAAACGGATTCGGTCTACTTCTTTCTCGTAGGGCTAGAAATGCTCTAATATCATACAAGGCTATATCTGATCGCATCGTCATTGCGAGTTTTAATTCGAAATTCCGCAGAATTTTTGTGATACAGGCATATGTACCAACTGAGTCTGATGAGGACAGTGCTAAGAAAGATTTCTACTGGTGACATTAAAATATTTCTGGGACATTTCAATACCAAAGTGGGCAACGACAATAACAATATGCAGGAAGCGATGCAAAGACAAGGTCTTGGAACAGTGAGGAATGACAATGGTGACAGGCTCATAGATGTCTAAACTCGCCATCAACTGTTTATTGGCGGAGCAAAATTCCCCTATAGAAATATACGCAAGTACATATGGAAATCGCCTGATGGTCAAACCTTCATTCAAATTGACCATATACTTGTCAGCAAGATGTTTCTGGGTTCTTTTCTGGACGTCAAAACCAGACGTGGTGCTGATATTGATAGCTACCACCAATTCTTAGGCGGCACCTTCCGTCTTCGTCCAGCGACTGTCAACGGTATTAGCGGCAAAATCGTAAAATAGAATACAGGCCGTCTGCAGGACCCATTCTTACAATGATGTACGATCAAACTCTAAGTTCGAATTTACTCTACCGAATTTACGTATTTATCGAATTAACCGCGGATTATTGCAGAATCCTGGACTGTAATTCGAAATTCTGAATGCCTGCACAATTTGCGTATACGATCGAAAACACCAACGTTGAAGGGACAGATACAATCTGAATATCGGCAATCAGCACATAGGGTGGGTTACATGGTCCGCTCAGATAATGCCGACGGTGGAGCAATGGGTAGTGTGCGCGCCTCTTGTACATGAGATCCTGGGTTCGATCCCTGCTCTGACCACCTTAAAAAAAAAAAAATTTCTCTTTCGGCGGCGGTCACCTCGCATAGTGACGGCGACACTATCGAGTATTTAGCCATGAAAACGCTTCTCAAAATACCGTTCGGAATCGGTGTAAAAACTGTAGGTCCCAATCAGTGAGTGAAAAATTAGAAAGCGCACAGCTCACTTGTTGTGAGAAGCTCTCCCCAATCCCTTCATGGGATGTAATGGGAAACGGTTTTTTTATCTGAACAATATAGCGGAGGAAACCGAAATAGCTGCAAGTACAGGTAACCTTCGTATTGGGAACTCTTCAATATAAAAGCTGAATGGCAACAAAATCAGGAGTACTGCATCGTGCTCAATGCTAATGATGGCACGGATATATCGTCACCAAATTAGCAAGTGGCCCGATGGCGTGAGTTTGGAGGTGAAAATTTTGTAGGTGGGTCAGGGCCCTATTTCAGATTTTCTTCAATAATTCGTAAACATCTTAAAATATTGCACTACAACCTTTGACAATACTGTAGCTATTTTGCCATTTCACAATTCCCTCTAATATAGAATCTAATTTGTTTTTTAAATGTATTTGGCAACTTTGTCGAAAGACTTAAGTTGTACAATAGACGGATCACAAAACCTGTGTTAATAGTATAGAAATTATAATCGAAAATTTTAAAAAAAATTTAATTTCTGAATTGGTACAATCATCTTGGAACCCAAAATGTCATTTATGTTCATTAGTGTATTTGACAACATTGTTAAGTATATTAAGCACTACAACTTTGTAGAAGATATCAATTTGTAATTTGTTGAATATTGAATACATGTAGATGAATATTTAAGAAATATGGTTAAACGCAGCATTTCTACACCAATTATGGAGGTCTAAATATAATATTTGTTGATTAGTGTATTTAGAAAAGTTATCAGGAAATTTATAAGCTATACTTCTTTTGAACACAGCTACCACAATTTATTTACCGTTAGGCAAGAAATGTCAAAACATATAAAGAATGACAATTTTTCTTGACGTTTCGGGAAATAATCGATTAACAGTGTACTTTTTCTTAGATACATAATACAGGGAATTGTGAAATTAGAAAACAGCTACAGTATTGTCAAAGATTGTAATGAAATATTTTAAGCTGTTTACGATTTATTGAAGAAAATCTGAAATAGGGCCCTGATCCACCTCCAAAATTTTCTTCGGCCTGTAAAAAAAAATTGTTACGTGTAGGGGCAAAACCGAGCGGGGTTTTGTGATACCACGTCCAAGTACTTTCACAATTTTTTGGTTTGGTTGGGGCCCGAAACACACTGTTGCACAGTGTAATCATAGAAAAATCAGGTGAACTACACTCGGCTCTGTATCTACTTTTCGTTGATTTCGAACAAGTGTATCTCGTAACTTAATGTGGTCCACTTTGACAAAAAAGGCGATACCGGACAAGATATTGTAAATGACCCGTGAACTGTACCGAGATGCAGAGTCTAAAGTTGATTTTAATGGAAAGGAAAGCCAACCTTTCACCACAACTGCGGGAGTTGGACAAGGATGTGTGTTGTCCTCTACATTATTTCTTCTACTTATGGACGAAGTAATGGAGGCAATTAATGCAGAAGCACCGTTTGGCAATCAGTGGAGTGTGTATGAATATCTACATGATATCGACTACGCAGATGACATTTGTCGTATGGCCCACAAATTTGATGACATCGAGGCCAAGTTAAACAGACTCTCCGAAAATGCGACAAAAGGCGAATTGAAAATAAATATAAAAAAGACAAAGCTAATGCGTATTCGAACAGAACGGAGTACTCCACTAACAATTGATGATTCGTTAATTGAAGACATGGATTCAGTCGACTATTTAGGATACAAGATTACCAGGGATGGTGTATTCGTAGCGGATATAGGTGATCGAATATACTCGGCGCGTGTTACATTCCTAAACCTGCACAAAATCTGGCGCAATGAGAAAATATCGTATAAGACGAAATTGCGAATATTCAATTGCAGTGTGAAGTGTGTACTGCTTTACGGTTGTACTACTTGGAGCCTGACGAAGCTGACAATAAAGACGGTTCAAACGTTTGTCAATCGTTGTTTGAGACAAATACTCTTTATCTACTGGGCCAAGACTGTATCTAATGAAGTAATCTGGCAACGTACATGCAACAGTCCTATTGAATTGGATATACGTATAAGAATGTGGACTTGGATCGGTCATAAATAGGGTGTGTCAGTAAGATTGCACTTTTTTAACTTTAGTGGCAGTTTTTTTGTGCAAGTGGCAACTCTGAAATTTGGCAGCTGTCACATATGTTTATTCTGATTATTAAAAATGGAGCGCTTTACGGAAGAACAACGCGGTATAATTGTGAAAACTTATTACAAAAATTTGGAAAGTTATGCTGACACCACTCGCAAACTTCGAAGAGATTTCAGTCGAGAAAGTGCACCTAATGTGTCAACCATTCGAAGAGTGGTCAAAAAATTAAATCATGCCATTTTGGCGCAGTGTGATTTCTTTCTTTGGGGTTTTGTGAAATCTCGGGTGTGTAAAGGCGAATAAACCAGAAACAATTCCTGAGCTCAAATCCGAGATCCAACGCGTTATCGCTGATATACAGCCACATCTCTGTGAAAAAGTCATGGAAAATATTATGAAAAGAGTAATGGCCTGTCATCAGAGCCGTTAGGTCCATTTGACTGATATTTTATTCCATACTTAATCTCCGTATTCAGTTCTCGCAAAATTTGCATAAGAAATTTGGTGATTTATATCTAAACGGAAAACTTTTTTGAGGAGGGTTACCATCTATCTTGGATTTACGTTGCAAATATTTCAGTTATAATTCTTCTACGGACTGCATTTTATTTTTAATTCATCCGGTGTTACTTTTGGTTTTTAAAATTATCAAAATGTCAAAATTCCAGGCTCAAACAATTGTTAAATTTCAATTCAATTCAATTCATTTATTGGTCCTAAAATTCAATGACAAAAAGTTTCTTAAAGATAACTTAAATCTATCCTTACGTATTTCCCTACATTTAATAATTTTTACAGGACTATATACTTCACACTAACTTAAGTTGTAGAAACAATTGTTAAATAATTATATTCATGTTAAATAACTTTGGCATAACAACCCTGTAATTGATTTTGTCTATGAAGTTTTCGCAAAGAGTACCAAGCAAGTTTTCGGCTCGTGTAATTTTCGTTATTATTTATACACGTACATCTTATGGCATCAACAATTTCATAAAAACTGAATACCGGGCTTTAATCGGAGCATGCCTTCTTTACAATCCAATGAAAAAATCTCAACTATCTCAAAAAATATGTGTTTTTATTTTAAAATGAAAAAGTACATTCTGACTGAGACAGACAGACAGTACATCAGACAATGCTAGAGCCGGACTTGAATGGAACCTCCTCAGGGGTATCGATGGTCATCAAATTCATAAAAACGGTACCGGGAAAAGGAGTGCAAAACACACTCGACTGTCATGGAACCAAATTAAATCACTTGCCAGAGACAGTAGTCGATAGAGAGATTTCGCGGACGCCTTATGTTCTTCCTGAACCGTTTATGTAAACGTAGTATTGTAATATTGTTTTATATTGTTGTATTTTGTTTAAATAATATATATATATATATATATATTTAAACCACAAACGAGTCTCACCTAGGCAATACAATCTGTATCTTTTTCAGAATTGGTATTCTTAAATTTTGTACCATCGTAGTTAAAGTCTTAGCCGGAGTTCAATATTAAGAAAACTCCACACCATTGGTGTGCCTCACCTTATCTTCACCTTCCAAAGTTGAAAATTTTTTATGAGATCTAAGTAGAGGAATTTCAAATACTTTATATTAATATTTCTATACTTTAATTTTCCTCCTTTAAACCAATTTTTTTGAAATCATTTCCATTACATTTTCTTAATCTACAGATAGATAATATTTTCAAAGAATTAAATTTGAAAACGGGTATCGAATAATTGTTCCAAACAACATTGGTTTTTATCGAATTTAGTAATTAATTATTTATTTTCAAAATTTGTTACTTTGTTTTACAGTGTTGTTTTAACAACTTTTTTAAGAAACGTTCCCCAAAAAATTATTAACAAAATAAAACAAAAATAATAATAAAATAAAAGAAAAAACACAATTCTTCAATACTAAGTACTTTTTAATTAATCAATTAGTTAATTATGTGGTATGACAATGTATTAATTATGTATTTCAATAAATTGAAAGAAAAATTAATTTAAATTTACGTTTAAATATAACAAATCATCTGATCTACCAACATTAATACAATATGTAATTAAATTATATTTATAAGTATAAATATGTTTATCATATATTTTGAATATTTTATAATAAAAGCTTACAAAATGGAAAGAAAAAAATCAAATCGAATTGTATATTGAATTGAAATCGATGTTAGTGTTGCTTCAAAACTAAAATAAATCCGAAATCATAGTGATAAAGTGAAGTGAAACGAAATAACTCAAGGCAAATGATATCGAAATGTGTTTAATTCAAAAGCATTTCATGTGTGTTTTTTTTTTTTATTATTATTTGTTGTTTTTTTTTGCTTTTTATAAATAATTTTACTAATTCGTTTTTGTTTGTAGTTGTTAAATTTCTCTAGAAAATTCAATTTTCTTCTATGGTAAATTATTCGTCTTAAGCTTGTGTTGTTGTACTCGCATCCTTCACAATATCGCCGAGTGTGTGAGTGAGTGTACAAAAGGGTGCACAGGTGGCAACCTCGTACTCGCCTCTGATCCGAATAATCGTTTATAATTGTATTGTTTTTTTAAATTCATTTTTTTTTTAAATATATATGCATGTTTAGTACTATATAGAAATTATTGAATGCGGAACTTATTTATACCGGAGTTTTTGGTAATTTCCGTCGAGTCGGTGAAGCCGGTGATTTGTCTGTGGTAGTTTCAGGGTCTGTTGATTTTGATTATACGAGTGGTGGGTTGTGATGTTTGAAGTTATTTTTGAAATATTTAAATTTCAATTTGTTTTATTATTTTGATTGTAGCGTGAGCAAATGTAAAGATAATAATATTAACGGAAAATGGAAAGAAAGAAAAGACAATAATCAGATAAGTTTCATTGTTTCTTTTATGGGAAAAAGAAAATGTCAAAATAACATAAAGTTTACGTAAACAAAAACCAAAATTCAAATTTATTTTACAAAATCAGACTGAAAGCATAATAAACTGATATATAATATTTAAAATGTTTTTACATGAAATGTCTTATGCCATGTGAACAAGACATTTATGTGCAAAGATACCACAACATTTAGATAACGAAAATTGTATTGTATTCAAGTTTGTGCAAACTTACCGGCTATTAGACCCAAACCCACGGGACCATCACCCGAACGCCTTGGCCCTCTTTCATTACCACCACTGTTGCCGGGTGGCAAATTCTCATCGAATAGATCACACATGCGAAAATCGGTTGCATGTTCCACCAACAATTCAACAATATCCCCAGTTCGGTCCATAATACTGCAGACTTCCTCGAAACTCCGATCGATTAGGGACATGCCATTCCACTCTAGAATCTGCAAAGATATCCAAAGTTATTTATAAACAATCTGTTCATACTTTTCAAATTTACAACAACTTTTGGGAAGTAAGAAACGATATCGAAGTCATTATCGTTTTGTCGGTAGTGAAGTTTTATGAACGCGTGCATTTTAAGTGTTCTATGAACCAGCATTATCGACATAACGATCTTGTTTGGACGATTATCGTTATTTCTCATTAGGCTGCAGGAATTCATTTGGTTAAGAATGGGAATCTTATTGCTATTACTGAAAGTTCGAGAAAAATTATTAAAAACACGCACATTAGTTCCAATTTTAAATATGATTTTCCAACTACAGGGTGGCCCAAAATTAACGAAGGGGTTTGAATTGCTTATAACTTTTTTATTATAATTTTTTTTTTTTGTCTTTTCAGTATTTCGTAAAGAAGACTTGGGGAATTTAAAATGGAGCAGTACTCAATTGAACAACGTGCCCAAATTCTTGAGCTTTATTTTTCAAATCAACGGTCCATTGTTTTGACTCAGCGTGCATATCGTCGTTATTTTAATGTGCGGGTTGGACCCTCAGAGTCAACAATAAACCGTCTGGTTGCAAATTTTCGCCAACAAGGGGCAGTAAGGAACCTTCCTGGTGCTGGCAGACGATGAACGGTGCACACGGATGACAATATTGACCTGGTACAGAGGAGCATTCGGGAAGATGGAGAAACATCAACCAGGAGACGTTCGACGCAACTTGGCCTGTCGCGAGCGTCGCTGCAGAGACTTTTGCTTACAATAGGAATGTTTCCATACAAGATTCAGCTTGTCCAAGAATTGAAACCGACAGATTACCAGCAACAACTTGATTATGCAGTTTTTTTTCCGGCAAAAAGCAGAAGAAAATCATAATTTTGTTCATAATTTAATTATGAGCGACGAAGCCCATTTCCAATTAAGTGGGTTCGTTAATAAGCAAAACTGCAGGATATGGGCTACGGAAAATCCGAGAGTAGTTCAACAGCGAGAATTACACCCATATAATTGGTCCTTATTTTTTTGAAAATGAACACGGGGTCGCCGTTTCCGTCAATGGTGTCAGACATCGGACAATGTTGGACAATTTTTTAAAGCCAGCCGTGGAAAACCATCCGCAAGTATGGTTCCAACAAGATGGATCCACAGCCCACACTGCAACGGACACAATGGCTCTTTTAAGGGACATCTTTGGTGAACGAATTATTTCGCGTACAAGTAGTTTTAATTGGTTCACCGGATTTAACCGCTCCAGACTGTTTTCTTTGGGGTTATTTGAAAGAAAAAGTCTACATTAATAAGCCTAGAACCATCCAGCAATTAAAAAGCAATATACGCGACGAAATAAACAACATAACACCTGAAACTAAAAATATTCCCAATTTATATACTCTATTAAAAAAAAAAATTAATAAATATGTCTTAAATAAAAAGTTATAACGAATTCAAACCCCTTCGTTCATTTTGGGCCACCCTGTATAACGTAATCCATTTTGTCACTAAATACTCCCAACCAGTAGTCAGCGTCCATACCCCCAGGGTTCCAAACACTATTATGTTGTTCACAAGAGTGTCCTAACTGTTGTATGTAGGGTTGCCAGACGTACTGTTTTCAGCAGTACGCATACTTTTTTTTAGCATAGCATCTAAAGAAGTAAGCAAAAGCAGATGTGTTTTTGCGGTGTACTAAGCGATCAGCTGATACCATTTGTTTACCATTGTAGCAAGGCGTAGTGAAGAAGGTGGTTGCACCAACACAGCTAATCGAGTTTGTTTATATTCGCCTCACAATTACAGGAATCAAAAACTAAATACCGCTCCACCGGTGGGGTAGAAGATATAATTCTAATCTGAAAATGTACGATACAAAAGTTTGGGTAAAATTCTATATTAGGAGTTATGTGCCTCCAAAGTTCGGATATACCGGGGGTTACTATGTATTAAAAAGCGTCTAAAGGAATTTATCTGGCAGCGTTTTTGGACAATATAAGGCAAAATAAACAAAACAAATTGAATGAAAATTTTCGATAACTCGCTTTGTTATCGAAATATCGGCCGTTCAAATGTTGAAAAATTATCGAAAATAGTTTTTAAATTTTCCCAAAATCCAGAAATGCAAATTAAGGAACAGTGGTATTTCTCTCCCTAGTCCCTGATCCCGGCCGGATGACTCGAGACACCAAATAATCGTCCGCCAAAAAAAATCGTGCCTCAAAATCCCCCCGTTATCCTGACTTTGGAGGCCCATAACTCCTAAAATAGGGATTTTCCCCAACTTTTCTATTTAACATTTTATGCTGAAAATCGTGTGTTCTACCTCCTTTCCTATAAAATTTTTGATACGACAACAAAACAAAGTCGACCTGTTCCTTATTATTACTATTAAATGCAAATATGTATGACATTTTGAAAAGAAAATAATAAGAAGAATCATGAATTAACATAATTTATGTTTTTTCTATAAATGTGTTTTTATTTTTTACTATTAAAAATACCCATTGCCACAGGTGTTTCAAAAATTTCACTTTTCGACACAACTGAAAACCCGGATTCTGGGATAGGCTGGATCCTGAATACTCTTCTCGCAATCAGCTGATTTTCACAATTTAATTAATTAGAAGTCGCCCAGTAACATCTAGTGCAAAATGAATTTATATCAAGTGGAAGCATTAGCACAGCTGATTTCAGTATTTTCATGACGATGTACCTAGCAACTGTCACAGTCATGTGTATTTTGTTTTTGTAGATGCTTGTTTACTTTTATTGTTGGTATACATACATGCAGAGTTTGACACAACATCGGCACGAAATAAAAACCAAATGCCGATGTGTTTGTCTAATTGTAGGCAACGCCTAATGCTTCCACTTGATATAAATACCCTTTGATCTAGTGCGACCACCTTCTTCAATACACCTCGGATTGTAGTATATGCATTTGCGACAGGGTGTTCACATATGTGCTATTGGAGGGTCTTATATTTTCTTACAACCTTAGTACACCTTGTGAATTCCCTATATGGAATTAGTTAATTATGATAAGATGTTAACAAGAGTTTAATCATGTAACGAGTTCTTCAGTGGTCTTGTTAATTACCCAGTCATGTGTAACAATGAAAAAGGCGAAAACATAAATCGAAAAACAGCTAATTTTAAAAGCTGAATAGTTAAACAAAACAAATCACTTAAGAAAATTCTTTAATTATAAAAGACAAATTAATAATATTATAATTCAATATTACAATATGAATATTAGTGGAAAAACAGCGCAGATATATGTTTATTCTTAATGTTTTTTAGAGATAAAAAAAATAATGAACTGACTTCGATTGTTTTAAGATAGTGTGCAACCGGTTGGTTCAATTTGCTTTTACTAATAATTCAATATTTATTTAAAAATAGCCTACAACTATGGCAATATAACAGTTCAGGAAAAAATCTGAAGCAAAATGGCATTTTAAAAAAGGGGGAATCAGAGAACGTACAAGGAATTACACTCAAGGAAAAAAAATCGTTTAATAGAAGGTAGGGAATTAATTAATTTTTTCATAGAAAAAATTCTTGACTGTTATTGTTAGCATACATTTGTGTTGTATTTAACCAGGGGTTTTCTATGGCACAGCTGACCGAAAAGGTACTAGGGAAATGATGTAGAATGAGAGACCAAAGAAGACCTAGAGATTATAGACCATGGAGCAAACTAAGTTTAAATCGCGTTTGATTGATACCAATGAATACCAATTTGATTGAAAAAATTATGATTTATGTTGTTTGCATCGAACGAAATTACTCATTCCCTTTTATTTCTCTACGTATTATGTCCAACCAAAGAGTAAATTACAAAAGTTACCTCGTCGTCAACAAGAGAACGATTTCTCTATGATTTAACACAATAATTTTAACACGCAAAACGAAATACCGTTGTTGCTATATGGTATTATTGAAACAATTCTTTTGAACATCCAACGTTCATATCACACCAGGCCAAGTGTCATGAATTTGCTGAGCGAAATGTAAACTCTAGATATAAGAATTTCTCTATGAGTTCAACCACGCGGCCAGTGTTACCATAGACTGACTAAAAAATTATGCCAAATGGCTTTAAAATTGTGCCGATTGCAATACCATTATGCTAAACTTGTCTTTTTGGCTCTTTTTGTAATTGTGAGTCCAAAACACATACAGGCAGTAATTTGTTTAGAAACCCGTTACCCATATCGTAGAGAAGAACAGTGATCAAATTACCTCAACTTCCAAATTGTGCCGGAAGGAGTCAATCCAATTGGTCTATGTATTTTAACACGGTTGTAAAATTCACACATGAAGAACTGTAGCTTACAGAGGTGCATTCCATTGGTAACATTGCCAATCGCGACGTAAAGATGACAATGATTTACACTGACTGAATTTGGTCTAGTTGTGTGTGATAAAGCGATAAAACTAATTTCCCAATATTTAACTGTGTTTAATTTTAAAGATATTGGTTGGTACCTTATCACGTCACCATATTCTCGACGTGCACGCACTATACACGCACGCTACTTTTGTATTCTGCACAAACACGAACGGCTCACGCAAGAAATTCAAATTTTCTTGCACGAACACATCGTGGCACATCGTGGTACAGAAAAAAGCACAGCCCGTGCCCACCTCTAGCCTGTATCTCAAGAAGATGGACCGATCGCGGGGGAAAGCAATTTTTGAACTCAGCGCAGACGCTTTTGTCGGTGGTGAAATTTTGGTGGTGATCAGAAAGTTGCTGCTAAAGTAAATTTCTTCTTCTATTTGCCGCGGATGCGCAGCTGTATTCTTTCCGCTTAACATTTCTGGATGTTCCTTGAGGAACACTTTTTTGAAAGTTATATAAAGCTAAGAAATAAGCTTTACATTATTTAAAAAGCTCTTGAGCTTGAATAAATTTAGAAAATTGTATATTTATTTTTCCTTTTCTGCCGCTTTCATTTTGTGCAGAAGACCGTATGTTTTTGTTTTCTCTGCTTTTTGTAACATGTTATTGTGAGGTGATTTAATTGTTACTATGTGAATTTTTCGTTGTCACCGTGTTGCCAGAATACCAGATACAAACAATGGTAACAACTTTGTAAGAATTTTGTGGTTTTTTACCACATACACAGAATTGGGGTGTAAGTCAAGAAGCACCAGGCTTTGAAAGTTTCAACAGCACCAAAGTGGTCAACTGTGATACCCTGTAGCACCAACTGTGTTGAAACAGGGTGTTTCCAAGTCCAATATTCTGAAAGCCTGGCACCTCCTCTACAGACGTCCAGTACATTCCAAAAAGGTTAGAACAATAATTTAAAAGTTGTGATATTATTACCGTGGTTTTCTAATCGTCCCCACTGTGTAGGTCATTTCATCAAGTTCGAGTTGCTGTTGTATGTTACTGTTGTATGTATACGTAAAAGGGAATACGTTATTGTTTAGACTTCTGTCGAACTCGTTTCCTAGTTCTCGAACTCGTTCACTTAGGGTGCCCGGGCATAACGATCACGAATATACTCGCGTATCGAACATGTGCATTATATCCGTGAGGGTGGTGTCTGGTTACCCTAAATGAACTATGTAGTTCATGAATTACCCAACTCTAGTTTTTTCGTTGGATGCAACCAACATAAAACATCATTTAACTGTCATTAGCATCAGTCATTCAGTATTTAAACTTAGTTTGCTGCATGAGTTGCTACTGGTTGCTTATCGCTCCCTCGCCTATCCACTGTGTTTTCTATCAATTTTCTATCGATCAGCTGTGTCATGGATACCCCCTGGTTAGACCACACATACTAATCGGGACTGCAGAGGCCAATCGGGAAACTATCGAAGCACTTGATTCGTTTCATACTTGGACTGGTATGCTTTTGGCCCGTTTAACTTGTATTTTACCACAGATCAATGGATAATAGTCTCTTTCCCCTCTTTACGTTCTCTCGATGTCGACGAGGTTAGTAGGCCATTTCATCGGGTTCGAGTTGTTGGTGTATTTTACTCTTTGGTTGGACATAAAGCGGACAGAAAGAAACGGGAATGCGTATTAACGTTCGATGCAACCAACATAAAACATAATTTAGCTGTCATTAGTATCAATCAAATACAAAATGCTAAACTTAGTTTGCTGCATGGTTTACTCCTGGTTGCTTATCGTTCTCTCGATCATCCACACTGTTCTCTATAATTTTTCTACTACTTAGTCGAACAACTGTGCCCTGAATTTACCCGCATATGAATTTCGGATTTCATCAGTTTATATTAATGTTGTGTATTTTCTGAATTTCGGATTTCATTAGTTTATATTAATGTTGTTTGTTTTTCGTGACTGCTTGAATGGAAATAAAGCGTTTCTGATTGGCATTTGCGTTTTCATGTGCTAGGGTGGGTCAATTTTTTTTTGCCGATCAAGAGTACTAGTTAGCAGAAACGTAATCAACGGCAAATTGTACGAAAATGTTCCCAGGAAACCATGGTTCTAAAATCAAAATCGAGCCCGCCATTTCTCACTTGAGAATTTGTATATTATATTTAGTAAAAAATCGACCCAAAGGCATACTTTTGAAACTTGGTACTCTTCTATTTCTATGAAATTTTACACATATTTTCTACTGGTTGCTGCCGTTACAATGGCGTTTATTTGAGGTAGAAACTACCCAGGGTTCATGGTTTATAGCTGTGTAAAGTTGGTTATCTGCAGCATTTTTGTGAAGAGATACCTGTGGTAATGTTAGAATAACTTTTGAATGCGATATCAGATCTGTCATTTGTATATTTTATTACTAAAGAGAATGTTAAAACCTATCAGGCGATACCATGATCGTTACAATCTGATATCGCATTCAAAAGTTATCATAACATTAACACAGGTATCTCTTCACAAAAATGATGCAGATGACCAAATTTACACAGCTATAAAACATGAACTGTGGAGAGTTTCGACCTAAAATAAACGACATTGTAACGGCAGAAATGATTAGAATATATGTGTGAAATTTCATGGAAACCGAAGAGTACCAAGTTTCAAAAGTATGGCTTTTGGGTCGATTTTTTACGATAATATACAGATTTTCAAGTGAAAAATGGCGGTCTCGATTTTTATTTTAGAACTATACTTTCTTGGGAACATTTTCTTAGAATTTGCCGTAGATTACGTTTCTGCTATACTCTCTGTCAAGTTTTTGGTTCCAAACAAATTTTCCGACACAAATGTATACTGCTAACTCACTGTTAATTCACCATCAGACTCTAACACCATCGACATCAATCGGCAATCTTGAATCAACAATTTGCCATTATGCAACATTTTGGTATATAGTATGTCTTTCATAAATTTAGATTAATACGAACAATTCAAACCTATAGAAATATTGAAAACAAAGGAAAAAACGATAAAGAAAAATAAAAAAAGGTTTGTTTTTTTGCAACTCCGCTGGGATTCGAACCCAGGACATGCAGTACCACTCGTTTTGTAGTCAAACATGCTACTGCCGTGCCAACTGATAGATCGGGGTTTTCAATAAGAGCGCTACAAAAGTTTTTTTAAATAAAACAAAACCGGTTTTAGATACCAATGAAATTCTTTATTCCTGTGAAAGTACGTTCGAAGCCATTATGTATGGAACTCGATTACTGTGAATGCGAATCGATACCGTTCAGTGATAACCGAATATTTTTGGCCCCAATTGGATAATATGGACTAGGAGGACATGTGGTTCCAACAGGACGGCGCCACAAGCCACACAGCGAATGCCACAATCAATTTATTGGAAACCAAGTTTGGTGAACGTGTTATCTCACGAAATGGCCCAGTCGATTGGCCGCCTCGGTCGTCCGATTTGACGCCGTATGATTATTTCCTGTGGGGCTACGTCAAGTCTGTGGTCTATGCCAACAAGCCAGCGACGATTGATGAACTTCGTATGAATATCGAACGTGAAATTGCAGCAGTATCGGCCGATTCATGCTTGAAAACCGTCGAAAATTGGGTTCAGCGTCTGGACTTCTGCAAGCGTGCCCGTGGTGGCCATGCAAAAGAAATCGAGTTCCATACATAATTCCATCGAACGTACTTTCACAGGAATAAAGAATTTCATTGGTATCTAAAACCGGTTGTGTTCTATTTAGAAAAAACTTTTGTAGCGCTCTTATTGAAAAACCCGTAAGTACTGAGCGATGATGCCTCCGGACCACTATCCATGTGCATTGCCAATTTGTATTGACTGGAAATCTATCGATCCTCATTGGAAACCACTTATTTATTAACGCGTTTTAGCACTTTCGGGATTTTTCTAGTTGTTTTCGTTATTTGGCGCGTTTTATCACTTTCACAGTAATGTGCCGGTCTTGATCATCACGGAACAAGTACGGCCCAATGACGCCGCCGGCCCATAAACCGCACCAAACCGTAATTTTTTCGGGATGCAATGATGACTCATGGATTACGTGTGGATTGCTGTCTGACCAATAACGCATATTTTGCTTATTGACGAAGCCTTTCAGCCAGAAATGAAATTCAGAATTCAGTAATTGGACGTAGCGCTCTTAAAGTTGAGGCCACTGACTCCAAATTTCGGTAGTAAATTTTAATAATTTCGACTCGTTGTTGGCTCGTATATCTTTCCATGATGAAATGTCAAACCTTACTGAAGAGAAATGTCAAAAGAGCGGGGAAAAATATGGCGTCGTTTGCTGTCCCTATCGATTTGCTTTTGTAGCGTCTCTGTTGAAAAACCCTTTACTATGATTTACTTGTGCTTAAAGATACCTGTTGGTTTTGTGACAAACTCAAACACATTCTTAATGGCAGAACATAAAGTAGAGCACGTTAATTAACAATATGAGATGTTCAACAACAGGTTTTTGCAACCAAATATTTTGCTGGGTAACCTAATGATATTGTCGTTGTCACTTAGCGAGGCGACGGTCGTCGAAAAATGTGTAAATTGGCCAGAGCATGGATCGGCACACGTCTTCATTTACAAGAGTCGCATACACTAAAAATCGGGCAACACCGACGATCCAGGTTATTAGCGAGTGACATTCTTGTGAGCAGCAAGGTGGTTCAAAACCGCCAAATATATTACTAAGCTTTTGCGCCAGCCTCTAGTACCCTAGTGGCAGCGACACTTTGGAATGAAAATATGAGCGTTTGCAACTTGAAACAATTTGTACTTTATATTGGTTTCATTTGTGTTTAAATTGGTCTCATTGTATTTCATTAGCATTATTCTTTTTATTTAAATCAGTTTCCATTTATTTCCCATTTCGCCCACTTATATTGTACAAATTTAAAGGGGATTTAAATGAAATCATTAGCTGTCATAAATACGAATTTAAATGCAAATGTAGGCGTTGTCCATGCAAATAAGCCTCATTCATACGGACATCAACCGCAATCAATTTTATTTATAGACCAACTCAAATTTAAGCCAATTCGGCTCAATCTATATTGAATGCAAATAAACTTCAAATCCATTTCACTGCCAATTTAAAAATGATTATGTATGTACAATGTTTTTGTTGTTTCATATTGCCCACATTGGTACTTAAATCCATTTTTAATATGTCAGGATTATAGTACATATAAGCCACGATCTGCATATGCCCCAAAAGGCTTTCAAAATGATTTCTTTTGGATTTTTTTGGAAACCTGACAAGAATGTTTGATGGCAATGAAGATAAAAAAAATAGGGAAACCTGAACTTGATTATGATTTAAGCATTCTATCAAATTTTATGAATATGTTGCGAAAAACTTTATGATGTTTCCTTTTTGAATTTTTATGACAACTCTAAACTTTACACCTTTAGTGAATAAACTTTAATAAATATGTTTTGTCTGAAATATTTCTAATTATTTGTTGACCCTCTTTTTTTGGGCGCTTGCGCACTAATTGAATACGATATTTTAAGGTGATGTTTATGGAACTATTTTTTGTTGATACGAATATTAAACCTTGCGGGGATGGTTGTCGTGACAACAAAAAACTTTCAATTAAATATTCATTCTAGGATGAAGTTTGAATACAAACAAAAACTTTGGTTTTCCGAAAGGGATATAGTATACGTTGTGATAAAATGGACATCATGTGTCAATTCGTTGGCTGGAATTTGTAGGTAGACGCTATTTTTTGTTGTTGCCTTTTTTGTTGTTTGGATGCAACTACATATGTATGTATGTAGCTTGTCGAAAATGTAGTATACTTGTGTCCAAACACATTGTGTTTCTCTTTCAATATTACATGTTGAAGTCACAATGACAAATGGGTTATAAAATGTGTTTTTGTGACCCAAATGTGATTGTTGAAAACTGACGAAATTAAAAACGAGACAGACAATAAAATAAATAAATGGTTTCCCATTACATCCCATGAAGAGACAGGGGAGAGCTTCTCACAATCACTGAGCTGTGCGCTTTCCAGTTTTCACTCACTGATTGGGACCTACAGTTTTACACCGCTTCCGAACTGTATTTTAAGAAGCTTTTTCATGGCTATATACTCGATAGTGTCGCCGTCACTATGCGAGGTGACCGCCGCCGAAAGAAATTTTAAGGTGGTCAGAGCAGGATTCGAACCCAGGAACTCATGTACAAGAGGCGCCCACACTACCCATTGCACCACCGACAGACAATAATGAAACAAAAAAGCAGCAGATCTTGCATTCACGAAAACAATGTAATCCTCAATGTAAGGGTTTTCCAACAGGGACGCTACAAAAGTAAATCGATAGGGACAGCAAAAGACGCCATATTTTTTCCCGCTCTTTTGACATTTCTGTTCAGTAAGGTTTGCCATTTCATCATGGAAAGATATACGAGCCAACAACGAGACGAAATTATTAAAATTTACTACCGAAATTTGGATTCAGTGGCCTCAACTTTAAGAGCGCTACGTCCAATTTATGGTCGTCATAATCGTCCTACCAGATCAACAATTGAGCGTCTAGTGGAAAAATTTGAACCCACAGGCACAGTACAAAATGTTTCCGTGCCAGTGAAAGAAAGAAGTGCCCGTAGTGTCGAGAACATTGTTGCCGCTGAGGTTTCAGTTCAAGAAAGCCCAAATGTGTCTCTCACACGTCGTTCTCAAGCGTTGAGCATCTCTGTGACATCGTTGTGGCGAATTTTACGAAAAGATCTTGGCCTACATCCTTACAAGATCAAATTGACGCAAGAACTGAAGCCGCTTGACCACCATAAGCGTCGTATGTTCGTGAAATGGGCTGAGCAACAACTTGAAAATGATTCGGATTTTCATCGGAAAATCATCTTCAGCGATGAGGCTAATTTCTGGCCGAATGGCTCCGTCATTGGGCCGTACTTCTTCCGTGATGATCAAGACCGGCACATTGCTGTGAATGCGAATCGATACCGTTCAGTGATAACCGAATATTTTTGGCCCAAATTGGATAATATGAACTTGGAGGACATGTGGTTCCAACAGGACGGCGCCACAAGCCACACAGCGAATGCCACAATCAATTTATTGGAAACCAAGTTTGGTGAACGTGTTATCTCACGAAATGGCCCAGTCGATTGGCCGCCTCGGTCGTCCGATTTGACGCCGTTAGATTATTTCCTGTGGGGCTATGTCAAGTCTGTGGTCTATGCCAACAAGCCAGCGACGATTGATGAACTTCATACGAATATCGAACGTGAAATTGCAGCAGTATCGGCCGATTTATGCTTGAAAACCGTCGAAAATTGGGTTCAGCGTCTGGACTTCTGCAAGCGTGCCCGTGGTGGCCATGCAAAAGAAATCGAGTTCCATACATAATGGCATCGAACGTACTTTCACAGGAATAAAGAATTTCATTGGTATCTAAAACCGGTTTTGTTTTATTTAAAAAAACTTTTGTTGCGCTCTTATTGAAAACCCCGTTGCAACTCTTAGGCTACAATCAGTGATGCCAATTTAGCTCTTTTGGTGCTAGATTTAGCACTTTTAGACCTTGTAAAACGCGAAAAAAACCAATGGCGCTTTTTTGGAAAACGTTTTGAGTTTTTATTTAGCCCTTTAGCCCGTTTTGTGTACAACACCGATTTTTCTAAAGAATGTTATTTTTTGTATTTTGGAAATTCCCGTTGTACTATGATATTTGTGTTTTTAATGGCCTTGAAAAACTGTTAATTTATATTGGTGCATTACTGTGAATGAAGGGCTAGGTTTGTTTCTATTTTTGTATTGGTTATCGCCCAAGATATGAGAGGCAGAATCCACTTTTAATCCTGTAGATGCAAGAGAATAACAAAAGTGTCAGACAATGCTGGTTCCGTGACCATCTTCGCTTGACCATCTGAAAGGGTTTTCCAAAAGGGAAAGTTACAATTTGATAAAAAGAAGTTCCGTTGAAATTTCAACGACAACGATAACTGGCGCATAGACAAAGCTGAATTCTGGCTTATTGCCATAGATCTGCGACTTATGGAAACCCCACAAGAAAACGTCTAACTTGCTAAAATGCACGGTGTCTGTGGCCATTTCGAGTCACCTCTGCGTGAGATAACGCTAAAATCGGACGCGCAGAATGTCCATTGTAGCATCAGCTGTGTATCAAGTCGCAATTTGAAGCTGTTGGAACCACATGTCCTGATCGGTAGCGCTCTCATTTGACGGTGATAGTAATGCCATCATCGTCTACGAAGTAGTACTGAGCGATGATGACTCCGGATCACTATCCAGACCAAACAATGGTATTCTGTATGTCCATTGCCAATTTGTATTGACTGGAAATCTATCGATTCTTATTGGAAACCACTTATTTATTAATGCGTTTTAGCACTTTCGGGATTTTTGTAGTTGTTTTCGCTATTTGGCGCATTTTAGCACTTTTTTGGTAGGTCGAGGGCGCGTTTCGTTCCTGCAGAGTTGGCATCACTGGCTACAATCATAGTGCACGCGGTGCCGAAGCTGATGCCGAAGACGATACTGAAGACGAATTGCTTGCTTCATAGTGGAAGACGAATTTCTTGCGTTTTTCACATTTGCAATGGATTCGTCATCAGATGAAGAGCTGCGATTGCAGGAAAATTTGTTTCTAATGTTGAAGTTAAAAATACAAATTACATATGGAATACACTCAATAAATGTGTCTCGCAAAATCTTTGGTGAATTTCATCACATTCAAAAATGAAATGTAAACAAACCAAAATTACAACAAAAACACCACTGAACGCAGATGAGTCTGCTTCAAAAACAGTACTGTACAGTACATACAGTACGTTTGCGTTTCGTCTTCGTCTTCGCATACTCGTACACTATATTATAGTGACTACCCAGCGGACCAAAACTTCGTATACGATATCGAATACGAGAGTTACGCGAAACTTTTGCGGGTAAAACTCTCGAAAACAGATCCGAAAACGATCGGAAAATGAATCATCAGTCGCTCAGTTTGTGGCAGTAAAAGTTTCGTATACGATGTCTTGCAAGAGATTCGTTTGCGAGACTTTTGCAATATCTATTGCGAGAACAACACGAAAAATAAAACAAAATGCAATAGCCAAAACTTTGTTGTTGTGTCGTGTGCCTGAACTTGTGTGCCTCTGTTTGGCGCACGACACAACGACAACAATGTTTCTCTCTTTTCGTCCGTTTAGCACCCGTTTTTAAACCAGTTTGCGAATATTTGGGCGAGTTTAATTTCTCCCCCGGTTTTGGTCCGGTAAATACTCGCTTCTGAGCCCGTTTGTGAGCATTTAGCGTAACACTCGCTAAGGCTGGGTTTTTTGCCCGCTGGGTATAATCACTTACGTGCGAGTTCAAATGTATGTTTACTTATGCACAGTTTTTCGTCTTCAGCTTTCTCTTCGGCGTCAGGTTCGGCACCGCGTGCACTACGACTGTAGCCTTACTCTGAGTTTAAAAAATTTTAAACTCGAACGAATTTAATTTTTAAATTTTTTGTTTATTTAAATCAAATATAAAAAATAAAAATTCATTTCGGAGTTAAATTTGTATTGTACTTGGAGTTAGAGAGCTTGAACGCGAAGAGGAGCCGAATTTTTCGACTCGCGGATGGAATTTTTCGAGTTTAGATATATCGATAGGACTGCTGTAGAAGGTGAAGAAAATAATCCACTTCTATCAGAAAGGACAGAATTATAAAAAGCGGACAAAATCAGATGGAACAATGGGGAATATATCTATATAAATGAAAGTAAAAAAATCACGCATGATAGGAATAGAACAAAATTTTCTTCACGTGAGCGTGCGTGAACGTGTGTACCCAGTAAACAATTTGTTCCGAATTCGGTCAGAAGTCTGTCAGACACTCTGCGTAAGTTGCCGAGCCTCGGACAGATTTCTGTGAGAATTCTGAGGGAAATTCTGAAAGATTTTTAGACGAAGCTGAACGAAGTCGGCATAAAGTATAATTACAAATCCGATAATGGTGCGACTTGGGACATGGGACTGTCCGTGGAGGTGGAAAGTTTCTTATTGCCATTCACCTGGGAGTGGCCAGAAATGATTCCTTCATTGGGCAGTCCAAACAGCTCACTACTTCCACGCAGTATGTCCTGGGCAATGGCTTTTCGGAAACCTCCGGTAGCTAGCTAGAGTGAGAAGGCGAAACAAATGAGCGGCAAACCAGGTTTAGTAGGTGACTGATGTCACTGAAGCTCATCAAACAATCGGGCATATTCTTTTGCCTTCAGAAGGCGGATGAGCCAAACATACGGGCCAACGGCGGATAGAAACTAAAAGAAGAAAATCCAGGTTCGACATATCGCAACCTTGTCAGCGTCTGATCCATAACGGGCGGCTGCAATTAAATATCCTGGCAGTAGGTTAAATGCAAAAACACGGTGGGCTGGGTTTGCCTCCCGCCGCCGGTCATAATGGCAATAATATACAACAACGAAAAAGAAAACATAAACACCCCTATTTTTTGACGACCTCCGCAAACGTTATAAGGACCAGGATTTACGGATATGCGCCTGGAATGTGAGAACTCTATATAGATGCGGTGCAAGTGTCCAACTGGCAGATGGCCTCGAAAGTTATAAGGCTGACATTACCGCTATCCAGGAAATGCGATGGACAGGACATGGCTGCACAAGAAAAAGAAACTACGATCGATATATACTACAGTTACCATGAAAAAAAACATGAATTTGGTTGTGGATTTGTAGTTGGCAAAAGACTGCGACATCTAGTCTCTAGGTTCAATCCTGAGAGTGAACGTATAGCCACAATCCGCATAAAAGCGAAATATTTTTATATTTCCCTAATTTGTGTGCATGCCCCGACAGAAGAGAAAGATGATGATGCCAAAGACATATTCTATGAGCGCCTAGAGGACACGTATGACCGCTGCCCTGGCCATGACATTAAGATTGTACTAGGAGATTTTAATGCCAAAGTAGGAAGGGCGAATGTGTTTAATCCAACTTTTGGCAATTTCAGTCTACATGCTGACAGTTAGTGGTACAAGATTCCAGCATAAAGACATCCAGAAGGCTACTTGGGTATCCTCTGATCAAAGAACTAAGAACCAAATTGATCACGTGGTAATTGATGGAAGGCACTCATCCAGTGTAATGGACGTACGAGTGATCAGAGGAGCTAACATCGATTCTGTGCACTACCTGGTAGCAGCAATGGTTCGCACAAGATTGAGTAGAGCCAAAATCGTACGAAACCAGACGCAGAGGAAGCTGGACATCGGAAAGCTGCAATTACCAGAGGTAGCCACAGCCTCCTCAAGGAAGCTCTCGCAACTTTTGGCACAGAACCCACCCCCTCCCGATGACGATCCTGATGCGCAGTGGAAACCCATTTCCGACTCTATAAAAACTGCCGCAACAACCGTACTTGGTTTCGAAAAACCGCTTCGCAATAAACCGTGGTACGTGCAAATGATGAAAAGAACGCTGCACGTATGGCAATGCTTCAGTCAATTGCAACGCGAACTGCAACTGAGCGGTATGGGGAAAAAAGAAAGGAGGTAAACCGTCTCTTTAGGCGTAAGAAACGGCAGTGGAGAAAGCGCGAGAGTGTGCAAATTGAGACATACAGAAGGAAGAACGAAGCCCGAAAATTCTACCAAAAAGTTAAAAACGGAACTAATGGACATGGTTCAGGGCCCCCCTTCTGTAAAGACAAGGACGGAAATCTCGTCGCAGATGTGCAAAGCATGTTGGGAATATGGAGAGAGCATTTCTCCGCGCTACTAGTACCTGAGATATCCAATGACGATGGGACAATCGATCACAATATTACCCCCCTCCTAACCAAGACGAGATCAGAACAGCTATTGTCCGGGTTAAGAAAAACAAAGCCGCAGCGCCGATGGATTACCGGAGGAGCTGTTTAAGGCTGGCGGCGATTAGCTGATAAGGTGCATGAATCAGCTCATTAGCAAAATTTGGTTAGATGAATGCATGCCCGGCGATTGGAGGCTCAGTGTACTATGCCCCATATCTGAAAAACGCGAAACAAGTCTCTGTGCCAATTACGGTGGAAAAAGCCTTTTATATATAAAGTTCTATCAATCATAATGTGCGGAGGACTAAAACCAATTATCGCTGACCTGATTGGACCATACCAGTGTGGCTTTAGGCCTGGAAAATCGACAACCGACCAGATTTTCACGATACGTCAAATCCTGGAGAAGACCCATGGAAAACAAATCGACGCCTGTCATCTATTTGTCGATTATAAGGCGGCCTTCGATAGCCCGATACGGGATAAACTATAGGCAGCAATCTCTGAGCTTGATATTCCTGCAAAACTCAAAAGCCTTTGCAAGATGATCTTGACGAACATCAAATCCGCAGTGAAAGTTGGTAAGGATCTTACCGAACCTTTCCAAAATAACCGAGGCCTCAGACAAGGTGACAGCCTATCGTGCGATCTCTTTAACATCTTAATGGTGACCATTATGAGAAAAGCTGCAGTCAACATGAATAAAACCATCAGCAGCAAAAGTCACATGCTGCTTGCGCATGCTGATGATATAGATATCATTGGGCGCACAATTAGAGAAGCTACTGCGGTGTTTTCGAGAATTGAGAAGGAGTCAGCAAAAGTGGATCTGACGGTAAATGAGGACAAGACAAAATTAATGGTTTCAACGAGCAGGGCATCCAAGCGAGTAGACCAAAGCGCGAACGTTGATAACCGTTATAATTTCGAGGTGGTGGACGAATTTATATACCTCGGATCTGCCGTAAACAAAAACAACAACGTCAACCTTGAGGTCATGCGGAGAATTGTGCTTGCGAATAGATGTTATTTTGGGCCAAGGAAGTATTTTAGAGATAAGCCCATGTTTAGAGTAACAAAAGTCTAGTTATAACAGACTCTCATACAACCTTACTTACTTTTTGGAACAGGATCCTGGGTTTTATCGCAGGCAGGCGAAACATCTCTAGGAGTCTTAGAGAGAAAAATACTCCGACAATTGTATGATCCTAAAATGCACAACGGCGAGTATCGGTGACGCATGAAGCATTAGCTGCATGAGCTATATCCCGACATTGACATTGTTAAACGGATCAAAATAACGCGATTGCGCTGTTTAGGCCATGTCAGTAGAATGGATGAAGACGAACCAGCACGAAGGGTTTTCGAAACCGAACTCGAAGGAAGACGAAACATAGGAAGACCAAGACTCCGCTGGAAGGATCAGGTTGACGAATCCCTGCGTACACTTGGTATTGCCAACTGGAGAAATAAAGCAAAAGATCGAACTGGTTGGCGAAATATGTTATCGTCGTTTTGTAAGGACCCTGACCCCTCGGGGTTGTTCCAGACCGGATAAATAAGTAAGTAAGAACTTTTCAAAAATTTGACTTAATACAGTCATTGTATGGTTACCGATCAACTTAGTAGATACAATTTACTGGAACGTTGATATAAAAATTTCATGCCTAAAACTACAACAGTGAAATCAAGCTTTAATAAAGTTAACTTTGACAACAAAGATTTCTATAAAAAATATTGTGACATCAAAAAAGCTTTTGACAACAAAGTTTTCTAAGAGCAATCTTTGACAACAGCCTCTGCCTTGAAATTCTGAAAACGCCGCCGCCGACTACCCGAATGGGTTGCAGTCGCCGCCGCTGACAAATTTGGGTCGGCTTTGAACTCCGTCTCAAACACCCTACAAGAACTTTAGTGGGAAAAACATAGCAAAAACACATTTATGCCATTGTTAAAAATTTCAACTAAAGGCAAAACTCAAAAACGATTCACTCTCCTGCACGTAATTGCCGACAATCTTAACAAGTCTATTTAAATCCATTGCTCAAAAGAAAACCCCCATTTCAATTGTCACTCCAATGAAAGCCAACAAAAACAACTAAATTTGCATTCCGTCAATGTTGCATTTGTGATCCATTCGGTGTCATAAAATGTCCTTTATTATAGTCTATGCAAATTTATCACACCCCATTTTATGGAGGCATAAAAAAGGATAACACATGAAATATGGTACGGGGACAAAGGATATCAAATCAACAAAGCAGACAATACGAATAGAGAGAGAGAGAGAGCAATGGTAGTAATAAAGTAAATAAACATTAAAAATTGCATTTGCATTGTGTAAAAAATCATTCAAACTCAATTACCTTATCGCCTTGCTGTAGTCCGTTCTTTTCAGCCGGGCCTCCGGGTACCGTCCACACAATGTACGCAAATAGTCGTCCATCTGCTCCAGTCTTGCCACCCACGACACGCATTCCAAAGCCACGCGCTATTGGTGGTGGGTAGGAAACCAACCATGAGGACATTCAGTGACGGCCACGACATCGATGGTACCGATGATGTTAATGCCAATGGCGATGAAGTCCAAAAAGGATCCAGATTGAATCAGGCACAATGCATTGTAATGAACACGAATGAGAATGAAGAAAAAATACATAATAAAATCAATTTAGTATTAAAAATGGTACGAGGGCAACAATATTCATAGTTCAGCCTGCACAATCATTATATAAGTAAATTACTACAGTTGGATTAATATTTCTCATTGTAATTGCGACTAAAATATTCAGCTCCACTGTAATACTACCCAATGAAATCATAGCTAAATTCGACATATGAAATAACATCCAATGGAAATTAATTAATAATTATAATTAAACCCAAACCAGGAAATGAAATAAATCTTAAAATTTTAACAATATTTCATAATGAAAAAACAGCCAATGCTTCAAATTAATTTAAAAAACATTAAAGTCCATTTTGGCTCAGTTTCGTTGTTGGTCTTTCTGAGCTTATATAATCTAAAGTGGCCAATATCTGTCATTTAAATGTCATTTGTGAGTAATATGAGACTAGCCCTTAGTTTGGTCCACACTGCTTGAAATTGCGTCAATGCACTGATCTGAAAAATCTCTCAGGACCCTAAAGAAGAAGGATCCCACAGCATACATCCTCCAACTGGCACAGAAAATGTTCAGTGGATTCTCTATCTCCCTATCCATTACATCTCGTAAAATAATAACACTGTGTGTAATTTTTTAAGTCATGGAAATATAACCATATGGTCAAAAATTTGAAAAAGTAAACCAGAACAAAAAACATTTTTTTTTAATTTTGCTGGATTTATTGTCATAATCTGATAAAGGGTAGTTCCATGCACCTATCCGCAAAAATCCAAGCTCAAAAATTATCAATAACCCTATTTTTAGCGGCCTTTTTCATTGCTTTGAAGAAAGAAAAATATTTTTCATTTGTTGATCATTTACAAGAAGTTCGAAATTTGGCCTTTTAACGTTATTTGAAATATAATTTTTTGCAGTATTCTAAAACTATATTTTTCCCTTAAAGTGCAAACCAAAAATAGTATCGTTTCTTTTGTTATTTTCCGATTTAAAAGCAATTACAAACTGCCGCAAATTCGATTCTCACGTAACAGATAAAATACTGAAAAAGTTTTTATACAGACGAACAATTGTCTAAATTATCCGTGCTTTCGGATTTATCGTGTGTTTTGCCCACATTTTCAGAAAATAAAAAAAAATCGGTAGGTTTGTATTTTAAATTAGATAAAAAATAGTGATAAAATATTCTCACGTAACAGACCAAAATTAGCTCAAGCTACAATTATTCAAACGTAACTTAAGAAACTTAGTGCTACCACTCATTCTCACCAATATAATACGAAAATACAACCCTGTTTTTTGAAATCGTAATGAAAAATAAAAATCAAAGCAAACAAAGAACAAATTTTGTAGCTTACACTTTGTCAGGAGCCGGCACTGCCTGTTCTTTAATTTTGTCAACTTCAAAACTGCAAAATTATTATTTCAAGCTGTAAAAGATTAAAATAACCATGGCCAAAACTAAGGACAATAGAAAAGATGTAAGTTTTGTACTATCTACGCACATTTATTGTTTGCATACATTTATTAAAAACTCTGTTTATTTTTTTATTGAAATATAAAAATGAAGTCAAGAGCTCAGACACAGCAAAGGTACGTAGACAAGTTGAAAAAAACGCAGAAGTGGGAAGAATTCAAAAAAAAAACGCGCAGATGCACAAAGAGTACGCAGAGCTAAGGAAAAGGAAAATGAGAAAAATTTGATTGTAAAAGAGTTATCTGATCGGAAAAATAAGCAAAGAAAAATTTGGCGAGAAAGAAGCCAAAAAAGCTACAGAATAATAAAATAAAGGGATCATCAGACGAAGATGATGCATTGAATGGTACTGGTAATACAGGGTACAAAAGTGTTCAAGCACTTGGCAAGGCAGTTAAAAAAGCCCGAAGTGCTTTACCTACATCCACTTCAAAGCAGAAAGTTGTTTTGTCAAAAATATTAAGCGGCTTTTCAGAATCTGATAGAAAAGAAATGTGTGGTTTTGTTACAGCAAATCATTTACACCAAAATAATGAATTTAAAGACCTTATTGTCAAGGAAATAGAAGACTTTTTCGAGCGAGACATTTCGAGAGTGTCGCCAAAAGCAGGAAACACAAAAAAGTACAAAGACGCCATAACAGGTGAAGAACGAGAGCTATCAACAAGGCACATGCTTTTGACGCTCAACAAGGCACATGCTTTTGACGCTTTTGTCGCACTCTATATTCTGTGAGGATAGGAAGAAGGAGGTTAAATGTGAGTATTTAGGGTTCTTAGGATATTTTGGTGCAGTTTCAAACACAACATTTTTTTTATAGATATTTGCAGCTTAAGTTTCTTTTGCAAAAACGGACCAAAAAATGTAAAACTTATAAGTAGCTTACCCCACGACATGTGTATTTGTTCATACCATGCAAATTTTATTGAAGCGGTAAATGCACTTAACAGCTATGCTCCAATTGTTCCTACTTATGAGAACAATTTCGTAAAACAATTTCTTTTCGAAGAACAAGGTCCAGAATGTTGGTTGTCCAATTGCCTACACTGTTATGGCATATCATTGCAGCGTTTGCAAAAGGCTATCGGAAATTTTGAACCCAATATGACAGTCGAATGGATGTTTTGGGAAAAAAACAGCACATCCAAGCGAATTGAAAAAAATAAAAAAAAGTGGTACTTTAATGGACTTAGTTCTTCATATTGTCAATCTTTCACCACAATTTTTAAAACATAGTTTTGTGAAACGTGAACAAAGCGATATGTTTAATAAAGTTGATCGTTTGCGAAGTGAGGACTATCCACAAGAAAGTATGGTGTAAATCGATTTTGCCGAAAATTATGTTTGCGAGGCACAGGACGAGGTTCAAAGTGCACACTGGAATCAGCGTCAGCTCACATTATTTACACATTTCATCAGAGTAACACGCATTCAAAAATTTTTGTCTCTAATAATTTAAGCCATACCAAAGAAACTATTGTACCATATTTGTATAAACTTTTGTTGCAGTTACCACCGACAGTGACAATAGTAAAAATTTGGAGCGACGGTCCATCTTCGCAATTCAAAAACAAATTTATTACAGCTATCATCCCACTATTTGAGAAAAAACTGAACCTTAAAATCTTTTCGAATTTATTTGCCACCTCGCACGGTAAAGGTTGTGTGGATGGTATTGGCGCGACTGCTAAAATGCTGTTGCGAAGACAGGCCTTGTCAAGGAAATTCACTGTGAACAGTGCAACCGATTTTGCAAATGCATTAAAATCAAAAGGTACAACAATAGAAATTGAAGAAGTTACTGATGCGGAGGTGGAAAAAATCAACAAAGAACTAAATACGGCATTACTTTTTACAAATGCAAAAAATGTAAAAATATTGCTTCTTCGCACCATTTGCAAGTACAAAATGATACTATCATCTCATTTCTTACGTCAAAGTTAGGATATAGCAGTGCAAAAATATTTTGATATTTATTTCGCCTCTTAACTTGATCTTAAAACCAAGAAAAATAAATTTTGAAACAAATAAATGCTATTTTCTCTTTTAAAAATCGCACAAAATTTTGTAACAAACTTTTTTCTCACGTACCAGATATACAATTTTTGGAGCATGGTAACCATAATTGTGCACCAATTATTACGTTCTTGCACTCAAAATGTTCTCTGAACTATTGGCTATAAGTTTGCCGAAGAAACTTTCAATCTACTTTTAACAGATTCGCAGATTTTATTAGCTCTTTCAAAATTACTTAAAATCGGCTTCCAAATTTTCTCACGTAACAGATCAATGTTTGACTCCAATTATTTTCTTACCGTAATACATACAGGTGGTCTTTATATAAAAAAAAGTGTGTACCTTTCAATATATTATTGAAATATTATAAACTTTTGGCACAACGATGTACAATGTGCCGTATTTTTTAGAGCTAAAGACGTTTTTTATCGTTCGAATCTCACGTAACAAACCAAATTTTTGACCATATACGGAAACCAATACGTGATAAAAGACCAAAAAAAAAGACCCGTGTCTCCCAGTGTTGCCTAAAGTCATGGACAAATTTGGGGCCTCGGTGTCATTCTTGCAAAAAAGTGATCATGTCCGTATATGGTTATATTTCCTTGACTTAAAAATTACACCCAGTGAAATTAAAAAAATTTCGGGAAATATTTCACTTCTGCGGCTACATAAACGCTACCTAAACTGTGTTCAGAATCATTCCCAGGAAGTTCATATGTTCTAAAAAGTTGTTTACTGAGATCTTAGGTAAATTCTTGTAGTTAATTGTTCCTTGAATCTTGAACGGTTTGCTACCTATGGACCTGAACAGAGGAAAAAATGCAAAAAAATCGACTTTTTTAAAGTTTTTTTTTGCAATTTTGACCTTGAAGTTGAAGTTTTTTTTTTGATTTTATATGTTGACAATTTGTATTCTTTATGACAAGAGCTACAACTTTCCCTCAGAGAGTAAATCAAAAATCCAAACGGTTTGCAAGATATGAGCCTGACAAAATGATAACTTTTTTGCAAAAATGCCACCGAGGCCCCAAATCTTTGGGGGCCCATAAAAAAAGTGCATGACTTTGGGCAAAAATGGGAGACACGGGTGTTTTTTTTTGGTCTTTTATCACGTAGTGGTGTCCGTATATCGTTATATTTTTTGTTTTGCACAGTGTAATTTTGCTAAATTTTTTGGCAGCATTAGTTCTGATGTGTTTGCTATTAAAGGCGATACAATTTTTGCAATCGATGACAACAAATAATTTAGGTTTTGGCCAACGAATTCAATTCCTGAGCCATTGTCTTCCGATGACTTCAATCAGAAAAATGTTTACGATCACCCGGCTTCCGGGTACAGTCCATACAATGTACGCAAATTGTCGTCCATATGTCCCAGTCTTGTCACCCACAACACACATTCAAAAGCCACGCTAAAGTCAAAACGACCCAAAGTAAGCGGAAACCGCGGACCGAAGGCGTTTTTTAAAATGCTTAAGAGAGGTTCACCATGTCGGTCGTCGGCAAAGGGCATTTAGACGGAACCATCTGAGTGCGATCCCTGTTCTAAGCACCTTTCAACTGGGATGCAAAGTGAGAATTTCAATTTTGTACCAACGAGCTCATAAAATTGTATTTTTTCGACTCCCAGTGTAACAATTGCTATAATTTTAATGACATTTTTGATGTGTAAAACAAAAACAATTGAAACCCTTGGTGGAAGAAGGTGTTAATTCACTTTTTTCAAAAACAATATTTTCCTTCTTTAAGTATTTCCATGGTATCTGATTTTAAAAAAATAAAAAACAAAATTTTTATTAATTTTAAATTAAATTTTAATAATTTAAATATCAGATGTTGACTTTTTTCTTATCTAAAATAAAATCAGACACCATGGAAACGTAAAAAGAAGAAGGAATATTGTTTTTGAAAAAAAGTGAGTTAACACCTTCGTCCACCAGGGGCTTCAATTATTTCAGTGAGATAAATCTTGCTTTATTTATTTTAACAATCGTATTACATCTAATGTTAAAGCAGATGTAAGAAAAACGAAACTGCAGTAGCAAAAGACCCTTCAGCACAAAAACTATTCCCTTTTTTTATTTTCCAATGTAGCATTTACTAATGTGTTCATAGAAATCGAACAGGTATCGTGGAACAAAAAGGTGTTAACACATCGCCCGTGAGTTCGAACACTCATTTGAGTAAAGTCTTCTATGGAGTTAACAAATTTATTATTTTAGCAACTGGAGGCACCGTTTCCGAGTTATAGCTATTTTTTGTATATTGGAGATTTAAAAAAAATAGTCGCCCATACGAATTGGACCACTTTATGCAAAACACTTAGAAACCCGCAAAAATTGGGTTTCATGTGTAATGGGTAATCGTGATGGACAGTTCCCCATTGTCGTGGGTAGCTACCCGTTATTTTTCCCATAGCCTGTGGGTAATGGGTAAACGATCGCTACCTATTACCCACGGCAATAATAATGGGTCACCCAGAGTTCGTACCCACGAAATACGAACCCTGCCTACTAGACCATGGTAGTGTCTTTAAGGTAGAAGTCACAGCAATCGGAAAAGTTGCCCTTTGGTTGCCACAAAACGTAATCACCGACTGGGGTATCAACGTCTACTTTGCTATAAAATCCCTGCAATCTGTATTCCTGACTTCAAGTGCTACCACGCATCTCAAAATTAAATGGCCAAGCAGTTCGAAATTCACTTTATGTGGACGCCTGGCTGCAGGAACATTCCAGGGAATCATAGAGCAGATGAGTAGCCAAGATTAGGAACTACCTTATGTATTCTGCTGTATATGGAACATGTGGGTGTGCACTTTCTGAATGCAAGTTCATGCTTCAATCCGAAGCTTTCATACATGCGAATGATAGATTGTCTCGTGGTAAAAATTGCATGGTCACCAGGCAGGTATGGCCAAGTTATGACCTAAATCGTACACTAAACCTGATATCCATTCCTAGACAAGATATCTCTATGCTAGTAGCTGTGATGACTGGACTCGGTGTAATATGCCGACAATCATCTAGACTTGGAATCTCAGCTGATGATTACTGCAGAAGCTGAGGGGACGAAGTGGAGAACGAGAGCGTAGATCACCTCATATACTACTGCCCGGTCTTTTGTATGAGTCGGAGAACATTTCTAGGATCTTACTTCATGTTGAATCTTACAGACACTCCGGAAGTTAGGCTGAATAACGTTTCTGAGAGTACTAATTGGTTCAGCAGGGACTAATGTATGGGACTCAGTATGTGGCTGATGACATACTGAAATATCGGGATGAAGTGTCATACGGTTTGAACGCGCCATAATTATACCAGATCAATTTACAGTTTCACCGATGGGGGCGGAATATGACGTGCTCTGGTATCATTAGTATACTCATTAGTATACGTGTGCCCATGATAACAAACACTTTTACCACAGACCATTATATAAGACACGCCATCCCTCTTTTAGCGTTTAGTTTGAGTTTGATAGAAATAAAAGGGAATGTGAATTTTCGTTCGAGTCAACCAATATAAAACATAATTTAGCTGTCATTAGTATCAATCAAACACTATTGAAACTTAGTTTGCTGCATGGATTGCTTGTGGTTGCTTATCGCTCTCTCGCCTAATTGTTCTATTTTCTATAAATTTTCTACTTCACAGTCGATCGGCTGTGGAATGTATACCCCCAGCTTCTGCCTAACCTATCCTAGGTCGTTTAGTACAAATATGTCCTGTATTTAAAATAGGCGGAATTATTACTTTGCCGACAATCAGTAAACAGTTTATCTAACTTCCCAACTTTTTACTTAAAATTGCAACTACGTTGGGAAAGGGCTGGTGAACTATTCCAGTTTTTGCATGCTAACTTTGTGTGATTATTTATTAAAATACGTTTCTGCGTTGGTTTATCTCGTGGCCATCGGTGGTGCAACGGTTAGTGTGCGCGACTGTTGTGCGAGAGAACGTGGGGTCGATCCCTGCTCTGACCACCTTACATTTCTTTCGACGACGCCCACCTCGCTTAGTGACGGCGACACTATCGAGTAATAAGCCATGAAACCGTTTCTCAAAAACCATTCGGAACCGGTGTAAAACTGTAGGTCCCAATCAGTGAATGAAAACTGGAAAGCGCACAGCTCAGCGATAGTTAGAAGCTATCTGGAAGTATTTAACATTTATTTATTTATTGGTTTATCTAGGATTTGCAGTTCCTGAAATAATCACATGTATACGTAAAAAATATTCCATTAATTTGATCTTCTGCTAATAAGAGTATGAAAACTGTAGCACTTTAATTAGGTAAGAGTATTCAAGTTTCTGCAATTGTTCATGTACTTTAAACTGGTGTCTTTCTCAGTGAATAACCCTTAACCTTGACCGAAGTTTCTTTTTCTTTTATTAGAATATCCGTATCGTAAGTGAACATCGTTTGAAGCGAACCCATCATACATTTAATGAATGACCATAACGTAGAACTTTGACATCCAATTATAATTATTCGCAGAATGTTGGTAACTTTTTACATTGTGTCCTTTCATCAGTTTAAGAAAAAGTTTCGTTTCAGTTTTTTTTTTTATGGTTGAAATCTAAATCAAAAGTTAAACTAAAATTCAGGAAATCTTTGTGAAGTTTTCAGGAAGTTTTATTAAAGAATAGTGCTAGCGCGGGGATGTGGGAACATCAGCGTTTATGCCCTTAACTAGAAAGGCGCACAGGTATATATCAGGGTTGGCAAAGTTGGTATAATTGTACTTTTTTTTGATCCAATTTAATCCACCATATTACTCCTACGATAAATTTGATACACTAAACAGTTGTCCTGAATCTTTGACGTTTGGGAATATGGTGTTAAGTCAAAAAAATGAATTTTGAGTTTTTGATTGGGTTTAATTCAATTTGTTTTCCTCTTTCGTCTGGTATTAATAACTTAAATCTAGCACAACTGCATCCAATCGTAATCATTTGCTCTTTAGGCAATAAGTCGGAAATATTCATATAAAGGGTTTCTCAACAGAGACGCTACGAAAGTAAATCGATAGGGACAGCAAACGACGCCATATTTTTTCCCGCTCTTTTGACATTTCTCTTCAGTAAGGTTTGCCATTTCATCATGGAAAGATATACGAGCCAACAACGAGTCGAAATTATTAAAATTTACTACCGAAATTTGGAGTTAGTGGCCTCAACTTCTAAGTTCCTCAACAATCAGCGATGAGGCTCATTTCTGGCTGAATGGCTTTGTCAATAAGCAAAATATGCGTTATTGGTCAGACAGCAATCCACACGTAATCAATGAGTCATCATTGCATCCCGAAAAAATTACGGTTTTGGTGCGGTTTATGGGCCGGTGGCGTCATTGGGCCGTACTTCTTCCGTGATGATCAAAACCGGCACATTACTGTGAATGCGAATCGCTACCGTTCAATGATAACCGAATATTTTTGGCCCCAATTGGATAATATGGACTTGGAGGACATGTGGTTCCAACAGGACGGCGCCACAAGCCACACAGCGAATGCCACAATCAATTTATTGGAAACCAACTTTGGCGAACGTGTTATCTCACGAAATGGCCCAGTCTATTGGCCGCCTCCTCGGTCGTGCGATTTGACGCCGTTAGATTATTTCCTGTGGGGCTACGTCAAGTCTATGGTCTATGCCAACAAGCCAGCGACGATTGATGAACTTCGTACGAATATCGAACGTGAAATTGCAGCAGTATCGGCCGATTTATGCTTGAAACCCGTCGAAAATTGGGTTCAGCATCTGGACTTCTGCAAGCGTGCCCGTGGTGGCCATGCAAAAGAAATCGAGTTCCATACATAATGGCATCGAACGTACTTTCACAGGAATAAAGAATTTCATTGGCATCTACAACCGGTTTTGTTTTATTTAAAAAATCTTTTGTAGCGCTCTTATTGAAAAACCCTATATAAATAATTTTCAATTTAACATTACGAAAAACTACAGTTTCTGACTTAAGACCTTATTCCCAAACGTCAAAGAAATATACTCTAGTACTTCCACAAGAAAGGTTAGACCCTAACAACAAAGGTTTTTAGTTTTGGTTTGTAGTAAAGGGGTTTCCAATAGGGTCAATGTTAAAACTTAATAAAACACGTTGCGCGTGCGATATCAACGAAATTTGTTGTCTTGCTTAAAAGGGCTACGAATGGCATTATGTGCGGAATATGTCATCGTTCAAATAGCGGCCCCGGCTTCGCTGGGTGGCGTGCATCCGCTAGGTCCAATTTTCGATGACTCTGTCGCTTATATCGGGCTGAATTTGAGTGGAGGCACGGGTTATTGCGCAGTCGTTTGCTGCTTATTGCCATAGACCTGCGACATAAGGAAACGCAACAAGAAAAACTCTAACAAGGTACAGTCTGACGGTAACGGTTGTCAGTTCACGTTGCGTGTGCGTGAGAAAAAAATATCCCAAAATGACTCAAGCAGTAGCATAAGATGTTTGACGCATACCACCGTTGTGATGGAACCACATGTCATTTACATCTATATCATCCATTTGTGACCAAAATAAATTAGTTATCATCGATCGGTGAGCTCTCCGTTGACGGTGATTTTGAAGAATCATGACGCCGGCTCACAATTCACAGCAAATAGTGACTTTCTGCGAATGCATTGCCAATTGGTGGACCTCGTGTAAATCGATATAATCCCAAACCCGGCAGTTTTGCTTGTTGTCGTAACCATTTATCGCAACATGAGCGGACTACGCGCATAGTTGCCGCAAGAGAACACCCATTTTGATAATAAAATACATATTTTTTTACAAGAGATGAACTATTTCTTTTAAATAAAAAATAAATAAATGGTTTCCATTACATCCCATGCAGGCAGAGTTGCCAGACGTACTGTTTTCAGCAGTACGGGTACTTTTTTTTACTAATTGTACTTCTGAATGCATAGCACCTAAAGATGTACGCAAAAGTACTTCTTTTTAGCCTCTGTACTTCTTTTTGTACTTTTTTGTTATGCCAACAATAAATACGAAAATGTTACTTCTTATTCATACCAAAAATCGTAAGTATTTACATAGAATACCGTTTTACTCTAAAAAAATAACAAATTCGAAAAACTTTCTATTTTTAACCTTAACTCAAACATTTCATTTCATTCATGGCGTAATTGAATTATATTCAATCAAATAAACTGGCTTGATTGAATCAACTCTTTGACGAATTTACATCCTTAAAAGCTATTTCTGAAAATATTTCGGAACAAAAATCTGTTGAAGAAAAATGGAAAGAGATTCTAGAAATGGGTCATTTCCAAATTTCGGAAATATCTGTAAATTTGTATTTTCAACTCCTCTTTCTATGCGGCATGTAAGAGAATATTCAGTTTGATGTTTAATTTTTGGAGAAAAGAACGAAATAAACTTCTAATTCGAAATTTAGAAAACGAATTAAAAAATTAATTTTACGTGCACTTGTAATGAGTTTGTAAATTTTTTAAAAACAGAAAATGGTAAAAACGGAGTATTTAACCGAGTCCACAAACACTATAAATATTTGTAATTCGTTCATAAAGTTGTAGAATATTATCTTTGATTATTAAATAATTAAAACAAGAAGGTTATATTCAGTATTAAAATATTTTAATATAGAATATATTACACTCATTTTACTTTTAAAAATAAAATGTGAAACACCTGACTAGTTTTTATTTAAAAAAATATTTGTGGTCTCTTAGTTCCTTAATTTATAAATTGTTACTGTTATGTACTGATTTTGTTTTATTTCATAACTTAAAATGTTATTTTTCTGTACTGAACTTTATGATTTTTTAATAACAGAAAGTGTACTTTTATTTTCTTAATTGTACTGCCTTTTTTCCTCGATGTACTTTTTTTGTTGATTTCAAATCTGACATGCCTACATGCAGGAGTTAGGGAGACCTTTTCACAACCAGTGAGCTGTGCGCTTTCTGGATTTATACTCACTGATTGGGACGTACAGTTTTACATCGGTTGCAAACGATATTTTGAAAAGATGTTTCATGGCTAAATACTCGCTAGTGTCGCCGTCACTAGGCGAGGTGACCGCCGCCGATAGAAATTTAAGGTGGTCAGAGCAGGGATCGAACCCATGATCTCATGTACAAGAGGCGCGAACACTAAATAAGAAATTTAAAATTGACATATGAGGTTGTATTACCACAATAGCTGGGCCCGAATTATGTATGACGTTAGCCGACCAAACGTTATTGTTATGTCGATAATGACAGTTCATTCGTCATTTAAAATATATGCGTTCATTAACCTCCACTACCGACAAAACAATATTGAATTCAATATCGTTTCTTACATATTTAGGCCCCTAATTTCACTTCTTGCATGTCGTTGTACATAGATCTTTCAAAGTTACTTCACTTTACATTACATATTTATTTTGTAAATAGTACTTGGAAATTTTCAAGAAATTCTCAGTAAATCGAATTTGACCACAAAAAAATTTATTTTAGTTCAAAAAATTCAACTTTATAAATAAAAAAAGAAATTAATAAATATAAATGTCAGCTAAATGTGACAGAACTGTCAAATATTAATACATATTCACCTAACACTACATATAAGCTAATACCATAGAGTAATCTCAGACTAGAGAGAATATTTGGCTCATCTGACGTTTCCTTTCACACTCTTCGTGATGCGGTCGGTGTGATAGAGAGATGTTTGACGAAAAGTGATATACACCAGGTGGAATTACAATAACTTCTTGCTTTAATTTTTCATGCCATTTTGGTGAAAAACTGTGAAATTTAAATATGTTTTAAACTTTTTTATTGACTGTTATTATTAGAATACATTTGTGTTGTATTTAACACAATAATTTTAACACACAAAACGAAATGCCGTTGTTGTTATTTTGTTCGTTGTTTTGAACCATTACCTCTATCTGGTATTAGTAAAGCAATTCTTTTCAACATCGAACGTAAATATCACACCAGGCCAAATGTCATAAATTTGGTGGGAGAACTAGTAGATCTACTATAAGTATTAATCTATGGCTAATACTTACTTCATGAAATTTAACTAATGTTTTTAATAAATATATAATTAAAAAAAAGTATGGGAATTTTGGTACTCTGAGGCCAAAAAAAGTACCTACATAAATTTGGATATTAGTGAAACGACAATGACCTTATCCATCCCTGGTGTACATGTGTCAACCGTTCACACGTCTATCTCATAGAATAATACATACATAGGTAAACTTATTCTCTCATCTGACGTTTCATTTCACACTCTTCATCGTAGGTTTGTGGAAATGAGGGAAATTTAATTTAAATTTAACTTACACTAGGTGAAGTTACAAAATATGTTCACTTAACTTTTTCCGGTCGTTTTGGTGTAGAACTGAAAAATTTCAATATATTTTGCACTTTTTTGTTGACTTTAATCGTTGGTATACATTTTTGTATGGTATTTAACACAACTAGTTTGCCACAGAAACACGAAATTCGGTTGTTGTTCCTTTGTTGATCGTTGTATACTATTGCCACTATCTGGTATTTTTGAACCCATATTTTCCTCCATCCAATGTTTACTTTCCATCGTACCTATGACGTTTAATTTATTGAGCGAATAAAAGTTTCTATTGTATTATTCCATGATCTATCTGTATAAACGTCGGTAGCAGTTTCACAATTAAAATACTTTTTCGACTGACACTTTAACGTCTTATCGGATGGATGGCGCATAAGTGACGTTATGATTTAATTAATGAATACATTTTTTGTTTACCTATTTGGTTTTCGTTTTTGTTTTAGAACTAAGTTTGAAAAACCTAGGAAATTTATGATGGAAAGTCTCTGCACAGAACAAAAAACAAATTGGTTAAATTTTATTTAGAAATTCAGCATTCGATTATTCAGACACAAAGATCAAATCGAGATTTGTTTGATGTTCGAAATGCACATAGCGGCAACGAGGAAATGTTTGTGATATTTCGCATGCTCATTATGAGTGGTGAAGCCCATTTTCAACTCAATGGTCACGTAAATAATCAAAATTGCAGAATCTTAGAATAAATGTTGAGCATAAATCCGATTTCGAACAACCCCATGGGGTTAGGGACCTTACAAAATAAAGATAACATATTTCGCCAACCAGTTCGATCTTTTGCCCTATCTCTCCAGTTGGAAATACAAACTGTACGCTGGGATTCGTCAACCTGATTCTTCCAGCGGAGTCTTGGTCTTCCTATTTTTCGTCTTCCTTCGAGTTCAGTTTCGAAATGGTTCATCCTCATTCGTACTACTGAGATGGCCTAGCCAGCACAATCGCGTTATTTTCATCTACTTAACTATGACAATGTCGGGATATACGTAGCTCATGGTTCATGCGTTACCGATACTCGCTGTTGTGCCATACATTTTTCGGAGTAGTGTTTCATATGCTTGCGATAAGACCCAAGGTTCTGCGCCATAAAGCAAGACAGGTTGTATAACGTCTGATATAAAATATAAATAAATGGTTTCCCATTACATCCCATGAAGGGACTGGGGAGAACTTCTCACAATCACTGAGCTGTGCGCTTTCCAGTTTTCACTCACTGATTGGGACCTACAGCTTTACACCGATTCCGAACGGTAATTTGAGAAGCTTTTTCATGGCTAGATACTCGATAGTGTCGCCGTCACTATGCGAGGTGACCGCCGCCGAAAGAAATTTTTTTTGAAGGTGGTCAGAGCCGGGTTCGAACCCAGGATCCCATGTACAAAAGCCGCGCACACTAACCATTGCACCACCGACGGCCATAACGTCTGATATAGCTGCACTTTTGTTACTCTAGAGAGGGCTTTATCTCTAATGTGCTTGCTTAGCCCAAACTAACATCTATTCGCAAGGTTGATCTTACGGTTGTCGAAATTATAACGGTTATCAACATTGAAGCTTTGGTCTAATCGCGTGGAGGTCCAGCTCGTTGAAACCATTAATTTTGTGTTGTGCTCATTCACTGCCAGACCCACTTTTGCTGGCTCCTTCTCAATTCTGGAAAACACTGCAGTAACTCCTCTCATTGTGCATGCGCGAGCACCATGTGAATTTTGCTGCTGATGGTATTCATGGTAATTGGTATAGAGACTCGGGTCACCTATTTTATATATGGGCATAGTACACTGAGACTCCAATCGGCGGGTATGCATTCATTTACCCAAATTTTTACCCAAAAGCCTTAAAAAGAGCCGCCGGTAATCCATCGGCTCCTGTTGCTTTGTTGTTCATAAGTCGGACTCCGAACGGTATTTGGAGAAGCTTTTTTCATGGCTAAGTACTCGTTAGTGTCTCCATCACTAAGCGAGGTGGCCGTCGTAGAAATAAGTGCAAGGTGTTCTGAGCAGGGACACTAACCATTTCACCACCGGCGGCCACCCGATTGTCTCATCTTCATTGGATAACTCAGGAACCAGTACCGCGGAAAAATGATTCCTCCATGTTCCCAACTAGCTCTGCACATCTGCGATGAGATTTCCGTCTTTGTCTTTACAGAACCAGGGGCTGAAACGTGACTATTACTTCTGTTTTTGACATATAGGTAGAATTTTCAGACTTCGTTTTTCCTTCTGATTCGATTCTTACGCCTAAAGAGACGGTGTTCCCCCTTTGTTATATCACTATACTGCTCCATCGCGGCTCGCGTTGTAAATGACTGAAGCATTGCCATGGGTGCAGGGTTCTTTTCATCATTTTCTTCATCGTACCATGGTTTGTTGCAAAGCGGTTGCCATACCAAGTACGGTTGTTGTGGCAAATTTTATAGCGTCGGAAATGGGTTTCCACTGCGCTTCAGGATCGTCATCGGGAGGTTGATGCCAAAAGTTGCGATTGCTTTCTGGTGTAGGCTATGGCTACCACTGGTAATTGCAGCATTCCGATGTCTAGCTTCCTCTGCGTCTGATTTCGTACGATTTTCTTTAATCTTGCGCGAACCTTTCCTGCTACCAGGTGGTAATTAGAATCGATGTTATCTGCTCTGATCACTCGTACGCCCATTAAACTGGTGGGGTTGCTTTCATCAATTACCACGTGATAAATTTGGGTCTTCGCTCTAGGATCAGGGTATACCCAAGTAGCATTGTGGATGTCTTTATGCTAGAATCTTGTACCACTAACAACCATGTTTTTTGCCGCGGCAAAGTCAATCAGTCTCATACCGATGTCGGAACTGTCAGCATGTAGATTGAAAAGGCCAATATTTGGATGAAACACATTTTCCCTGTCTACTTTAGCATAAAAATCTCCTAGTACAATCTTAATGTCATGGCCAGGGCAGCGGTCATACGTTTCCTCTACGCGCTCATAGAATATATTTTCGGCATCATCATCTTCTGCATGCCACAAATTAGGGAAATATAAAAATATTTCGCTTTTATTGACAGTATGATCTGGAATGTGGTTGCAGTGGTTAGTGTGCGCGCCTCTTGTACATGGGATCCTGGGTTCGATCCCTGCTCTGACCACCTTAAATTTCTTTCGGCGGCGGTCACTTCGCATAGTGGCGCCGACACTATCGAGTATTTGGCCATGAAAAAGCTTTTCAAAATACCGTTCGGAATCGGTGTAAAAACTGTAGGTCCCATTCAGTGAGTGTAAAACTAGAAAGCGCACTGCTCACTTGTTGTGAGAAGCTCTCCCCAATTCCTTAATGGAATGTAATGGGAAACCATTTATTTATTTATCTATGATCTGGAATACCTTTAGAATGGTATTATTTGTCGAAATCGACGAACAATTTGCGGTTAATGTGAATGACATTCAATACCAGGCAATGATTGAAAATATGTTAAGGCCAGAGTTAACGAACAATCCACAATTGTGGTTCCAACAAGATGGGGCCACATCTCATACAGCTCGTCAACTATGGCTGTCCTGAGTGAAATTATTGGCAATCGAATAATATCACGTTTTTCTGATTTTAGCTGGGCACCGCGTTCGCCCCATTTTTTCCTTTGGGCTACCTATAGGGTAAGGTGTATGCCAATAAGCCAAGAACCATCCAACAGCTTAAGGCCAATATACGAAAAGGGTGACCCATATATCACCCATCATTTATTTCCTTCAAACCTTTCTTCTGATAGGTGTGATTAGCTTCAACTCTCACACCGGTTAATAGTCTGTAAATGCTCTCTCACACCGGTTAATAATCTGTAAAAAACTGGAGGAAATAGGCGAGATAGTCACGCCCATTCTGGTACCTCCCATACAAAACAGGGTGTTTGTCCGGGTTGTCAATCCGATAAATCGCCTGAAACACTTCCGATCTTAATGAAATTAGGTATAAGGCTTCACGATATCAAACGCCAATCACAGATAAAAACAACGGTGATTTTGCCACGCCCATTTTGGTACCTCCCATACAAAAGTTGTTTGGCCGTCTGATTGTTCGGCACGAGAAGTCCCGAAAAACCGAACCAATCTTTATGAAAGTTTGTATTAGTCAATATTTAGTCAAATAAAGCTCTCCTATAGAAAATGAGCTGTTTTGCCCCACCCATTCTGGTACCTCCCATATAAAAATCGGGCGGATGACCGGTTGATCGACACGATAATTCTCATAAACTACAACCGATCTTAATAAAATTCGGAACTAGGCAATATTTTGCTAAAAGCTACTGTGTAATTAATAACTGACTATTGTGCCACGCCCAGTGTTGTACCTCCCATACAAAATTTGGGCGTATTTGGGGTTTGGCGCCTCGATATTACCAATATGTCATTACCGATCTTAATAAAATTTGGTACTGATCAAAATTTTGGCAACAACTTGCCATGCCCATTTTTGTACCTCGCGTATAAATATTCGGAGGGAATCTAACTAATTTGGGTATTCAATAATATTTAGCGCAATGTCAATCTGATATTGAATATGGTCACTTTTGAGTATGGGCGTTTTTTAACAGAACTCCCACGCAATGGATGACTTAGGGTGAGGGTATGATTAAGTCGGTTCACCCGACTGAAACTTATGTACTGGTTTTACAATGAGTTTGTGTTTGTTTGGTTGTTTGCATTTTTTACTACCGTATAGACACGAAAACGGTTGGACCGAGCATTTTGAAATTTTCACAGAATGTAGCTGTGTGGTGGGTGGTGAAAATAGGGTACTTGCATTTTTTGGTATATGAAGTGGCCGTGGCCCCGCCCATTGAACCCTATTGTTGAAAACGAAATATCTGGAGAACTGTTTCACCAATCACCTTGAAACTTTGTGTGGTTGCATTTGGCAGAAATATTCGTGAGCCAACAAAAAATGGACGGGATCGGATGAGTGGGCGTGGCAAACAACTTGAAACTTTGTACAGCTGTATCTCATGAACTATCAGAGGTATGAAGATGAGACTTGGCATATAAGTTGTTCGTACAGTTCGAATTACAATCAGGGTTGAAGTGGACGGAGTCTCGCCCCTCACTCTGACGGCATTTCTAATAGATCGATTGTTATGAAAATTTTCCAATAGCGTACTGATATCCTGCTGACAGTCCTTGGCTATATTTGGAAGTGATTTGATAAAGGGGCGTGGCACGGCCCATACAACTTGAAATATAAAATGAATGTATCTCACGAACTCTCAGAGGTAAGAAGATGAGATTTGGTATATATGTTGTTGGTACAGTCTGAATTATAGCCAGGGGGAAGTGAACGGTGCCACGGCCCCTTTTCAAAAATCGCTCTGACGACTTTTCTAATATACCGATTTTTATGAAAATTGCACAATGTGGTACTGATGACCTGCTGACAGTCCTTGACTATACTTGGTAGTGATTGGATAATGAGGCGTGGCACAAGCAATTGCCGAAACGGGTAGGAGAAAACAAGAAATTACATAATGAAATGAAAACTAACGATCAGAAAACACCATTGAAAAATAACAAAATGATTATAATTTGATTTTAATTTGTGCCAAAATCCCTGAGTTCAGACCAGTGTGCAATGCTGCAAACAGTGATCGAAACTTGAAGCTACCGATGGGAATTCTAACGAACCAGCCGTGGCGACAATGTGCCAGAAATTATAATTAAAGAAAGTGCAAAATATTATCTTTCAAAGAGGGTCAATTTCAGTGCAGTCAATAAAAATCACCTGGTTTTATTTTATATTAAAGTGGTGTACCTCTGAAAAAAACCCTTTATAACAATTATTACGGCAAATCTTCTTAAAGATGTAAGCAAACATTTTATTTAATATGAATATTTTACCTCAGTCACGGTAGATTCAAGGTACATTAGAAATTACAAAAAAGGAAGTACCAAACCATCATCTTTGTTATCCTTGTGATGATCTGCTGCCGAGTTTTTCTCATCAAAATGTTGTATATTTTCACAAAAAATTAATTAAAATAATGTATAGTTTGACAAAGTTGGTCATTTGTTAGCTTCAAAAGCAGGACGACGGTGAGGGAGGGAATAACTGCCGTCCTGAAACCATGAAACTATTATGACTTTATCTTGTGTTTTTAATAATTTAAGTTTAAAATTTTATAAATATTTTGCCTTTAACGTCAATACTTGTACAAACTATATATGTATGTGTGTATTTCCGTTTTCAACTCAAAGGATAATTGTAACGAGAAAACTTCAATGCAAATTCCGTCCTTTTTTTGTTTGCCTTTGGCTTAGTTTAAATAACTATCAAGGCAATGCTAGTTATTACAGAAATTCTTTTAATTTCCGGTTGCATACAATGCAATCAGCACAAACCCATCGCAAAAGCTTTCGAGATGATTGAGACAGCAGTGTAGTACAAACATACATTTGCAATTTCTAAAACTAGATTTGGATGTGATTAGCCTCAAACGTCATAACCCCAACAGCGAGTATGCTAAATGTCCGCAACGAAAGAAACTGATATCTGCAATTTATTAAGCGTTCTTGCGAGACAAGAACGAGGCATGAATAATATCCGGATCGATCTCAAAGTAAAAGGCAATGAAGTAGATTTAAATCAATTCTTGTGTTAGAGTTCTTCAACATGAACTTAAGTGTTGTAATTGTAGAAAATTAGACAAACATTCAAATTAAAATAGTTTTCGTTAAAAAATAATTTTATTGATGTTTTAACATCTATAGGCGCGGGTAGGGCAATCTATCAATGTGAACACATGCAAACAGCATACAGCGTTAGCATCACATACGTGGTTGTTGTACAATAATAGACTCTGCCTGAAAATATGTATGTAGCGGTAGCGAATAAACAAGCCAAAGAGTATTGAATAGTATAGAGAACTCATGGAACAAGTTGTATGACTCAAAAGCACTGGTGACATCTGGCGAATGATTCAAAACGTATTACTCTCTTTTTGTCATAACTTGGTCCATACATAATTTTGATGTGAAACATTAATGCCTTTGAAACTTTTATGCTTGTTATCGTGAACAGCCCTAATGATCGTCCTTGCCACCAGACGAGTTGGCGCCGTCAACTTTGAGCGAGTGGCATCGGCGTCTCGCTTACTTCGGTGCTTCTTCTTGTTTTTTATTGTATTAAAAAATCAACAAAGAAAGCAGCCACACACGAACCGGCAAATATATTCTTTTAAAATCAAAGAAAAGTCAGTGTTTGTGTTTTTTATTCGGTTTTCCCGGGAAATATTTGTCTAAGTGGGAGACAAACACAAGTCGTCCATAAGGGCCGCAAACCACCACCGCCATATCAACAACAACAACCAGTGCGGGTGAAGGAAGTCTGCCACAGTGAAGCAGCCGCCCTAGCAATCTCAGCAACACCCAGGGACACCAGTTGCCGGAACAGCTCCACCAGCCCATATCAAGGCAAGGCTACCAACGAGGTAAGTGGCTTCAAAACTTTAATTTAAAACTTTAATTAAACAATGCTTTTTAATTTATTAATCCCCACCGTTCATGTAGTTCTCCCAAATAAACTCATATATCGCAAACGCGTTTCATGTTGTTGCAAACGAGTTCTCATTTGCATTAAACGCATACAAAATTACATTTGCCGCAAGTTAAAAAACGTTTTCGATAACTGAAATTAGCCATTTTCTAATGAGAGCACAGATTACGAAGAACGTAAATTTCGCTCTTTCTCTCAATCTGTCGACTGTATACACAGTCTTATCCACTCATTTGGCATACACAATCACGCATGCACATTAAAGTGATCACACACTCTAATGCTTCTACCTTATCGATATATCGTGGATGGGCAATTGAGGTGTTGTAGTTTGCTGCGCTTTTAGTTGTTGTATACAGTGAAAAAATGGACAAAACTTACAACTTTTTTGAAAACAAACTTTATGGGTAAAACCAAAATCATAAAAGTTGGCAATTTAAAGAAAAAATAGCTTATGGAAGCCATTAATAAAAGTTTAATTACAGCTCGGTTGCTGTAACCGAAAGAACAGTTGGTGGAACCATTTTTCGTTTCTCCCAAATGTTTTTTCAGCTTTAATTTTTCATAACTCGTTTACTGCAAACGTTTTTCAGTTCTCGCAAACGTTTTTGACGTAGAATACGTCTTACCTTACGGTATGAGGAGCCATGTCAGGTTTTTATTGTTGTAATCTTTATTTCATTGAATTTGAGGAAACGGCTAGATGAATTTTTTTAAAATTTTTTTTGTAGGTAAATGAAGATGTTATCTTTCGTTTGATATACATTTCATTTTGGTTGATATCTTCCTAATATTTAAATTTCTCAAATGAAAATTGTTTAAACACATACACTCAAACATATGTGTGGTGTTTGGTTGAGTGTTTTTGGTTGCTCAACATTGCTTAGGAACATGGCAACATGTATCTAGTAAAAAGTGAAACAAACAGTAAGCTAACGTAATAAAGCTTTTTTGCGAAAGCTTCAATAAAGCTGTTGTAACATTAATTTTGAATTGTAAAGCGTAAAGCTTTCACACAACGCTCGAATGCTAATGCGAAGACTCGATAAGGTAAACCTTTTTAATATTAGGGCGGCCCTCTCAACATTCGCAGAACTTATTTCAATAAAAATATTAATCAAAATACATAAATTAAATTAAGTTTAAAAAAATTTAACATAATATTTTTTTTTTAAACGGACTTGAATCAAATGCCGTTGGTAAATATAAAAATTACAGCAGACAGTTGTCCGTTGCCTTCGGCCACGGACTGTCCCTGCAGGCTGTGTCAGAGACACGGCCATTAAGTTTAACGTAGAATACGCCATCCGATAAGACAGAAAACATATATAACAATAAATGATAAATAATATAAGCAAATGAATTTATTGTTATATATGTTTTCTGTCTTATCGGATGGCGTATTCTACGTTAAACTTAATGGCCGTGTCTCTGACACAGCCTGCAGGGACAGTCCGTGGCCGAAGGCCTCGGACAACTGTCTGCTGTAATTTTTTTTTAGTTGGGATCAACTACAACTCATTTGCTGTAACCAAGGGAATAGTTGGCGGAACCGTTTTTCGTTTCTGGTAAACGTTTTTTTCAGCTTATGTATTTCATAACTCGTTTGCTGCAAACATTTTTCGGTTTCCTCAAACGAAATGACATGTATGGCTTAATAGAAGTTCGTTTCTCCCAACTACAGTCCCCAAACGAACTTCAGTTATTTGAGATTTCGTTTGGGAGGAACGAGTTTTTTCTTTGCGTGTTCGAAAAGGATATGCCATTTATCCATCGCTCACAGGGTGCTCTCGAGCGTAATATGCGAAAGACTAAAGCCGTTTGTTCCAGACCTGATCGGAACTTATCAGTGTGACTAAGTCAACTATCAACCAGATATTCACATTACGACAAATCCAGGAGAAAACCCACGAAGAGAAAATCGACACGTGCCGTCTCTTTGTAGATTATAAGGCTACCTTCGATACTTCTTACCGGTTGGAGAATCGTGTTATTCTCATTTTGTAAGGCCCCTGACTACTCTGGATTATTTGAGGCCACCTAAGTAAGATTTGAAAATTACGCTCGCTCAAGATTTATACGATTTATACTTGACGAGCGAGCGGAAATGGAGCTCTTTTTATAGTGTGGTTTTTTAGAACTGATAATTTAACATAATAGTGAATAGTCTGGAGATTATTTTTTATTTCCATATCCGTCATATTGCTTTTACTTCCGGGCACATATCGTACATTCCTCTTCATTGCCCAGGAAATGGTGATGCAACGATTTACTAACTTTATTCTGATTCTACTGCTCACAGTGTCAACATTTTCCAAATAAAATGAAAACTGCTATGTGGCGTAAAAATATAACAACTCGTTAGTGAAAACAAGGAGACAATTGACAAATGTACTGACAGTTTGTAGTGCTAATTTTCTTCACATTCGTTTTAATAACATCTTTAGTAAATTTATTTAACACGATAATAGAAAATACTACCTGTTGGCAAGTCAGAGATGCACAAACTTATGTAAGATCTACATATTCACATAGTTTTTCAATAGTATACAACAAATTCGTGTTACTATATTTATATAACATGGATATTACATGGATATTTCTTAAGTCTTTTCAATTTCAATTTATTTTCGCCCTCCTTTCTGCTATAGCGCAACTTACTGCTTGACTGCTTTACTGCTGGACTTGAGTAAAAAAGAAAGACAAATTTACAATTTATTGGAAATGGCTCTATCCTTCGCCTTTTCTACACCGAGATACTCAGAGATTCTTTGGTCATGCGGAGTCTAGTGGAGTCTTGGTCGTTCTCTTTTCGTGCTTCCATCGAGTCTGTCATCGAAAACCTTTCGCGGCTGCTCATCTTCATCCATTCTGATAACATGGTCTAGTCATGGTTTCTCTAAATTGATTCGCCTCGAATACTTCCAGGTGTGTTTCATTCGCTAGCGATATAACCCAAGTTTCGGAACCATATGCCAATAGGTAATATCAGAGAGAGAGCTTTGTTGCTACACTTCTTGCTGGGCCCAAATAGCATCTACTTATAATTGCAAGCACAATTCTCCTATTTATCTCCAGGCTGACGTTGTTGTTCTTGTTGACGGCGAATCCAAGGTAGACATTTTCATCTACTACTTCAAAATTAAATCGGTTGTCAATGTACAAGTGCGGACCAAGTCGAGAGGTTCCTCTAGTCGTTGACACCATCAATTTTGTCTTGCCCACATTAACAGCAAAACCCACCTTCGCTGATTCCTATTCGATTCTTGAAAATACTGCAGTAACCTCTCGCAAATTTCGCCCAATGATGTCTATGTCGCCAGCATACACCAGCAACATATATATGGCTTTTCGTGTTGATGGCCTTGTTAAAATTTACTGCAGCTTTTCTCATTATTATCTCAATGAGGATGTTGAACAGATTGCACGAAAGTGTAAACCCTGTCTCAGTCCTCGCTTGGTACAGAATGGCCTGGTGAGGTCTTTCCCTACATAAAGCAACTATGGTATAGAGACGAAAATTTACTCACGGAGTGGAATGCCAACAAAGAAAACGAGTGAAGCGCGTCGTTTCTCTGCTCGCTCTCTTACTCTCTTCGTTGAATATTTCAATACACGAGCAGTTTTCTGCTGATGTTATTGTATCTAACTATAGAAATTCCAACCATATTTAAATAAAATTACATAAATTAGGTATAAAGTATGAAATAATCAGGTTATGACGCGGGAAAGAAATGCGTTTGAGTGAATCGCGTCGACTTTTTTGGTTCTCTTCTACTAGGGTTGCCAAATTGCGCCGGTTTTTTCTTCCCTACCTGTACATCCTTTTGACGTAGAATACGTCTTACCTTACGGCATGAGGAGTCATGTCAGGTTTTTATTGTTGTAATCTTTATTTCATTGAATTTGAGGAAACGGCTAGATGCATTTTTTTAAAATTTTTTTTGTAGGTAAATGAAGATGTTATCTTTCGTTTGATATACATTTCATATTGGTTGATATATTTCTAGTATTTTAATTTCCAAATGAAAATTGTTTAAACACATACACTCAAACATATGTGTGGTGTTTGGTTGAGTGTTTTTGGTTGCTCAACATTGCTTAGGAACATGTATCTAGTAAAAAGTGAAACGAACAGCAAGCTAATGTTGCTTGGCAACATGTATCTAGTAAAAAGTGAAACAAACAGTAAGCTAACGTAATAAAGCTTTTTTGCGAAAGCTTCAATAAAGCTGTTGTAACATTAATTTTGAATTGTAAAGCGTAAAGCTTTCACACAACGCTCGAATGCTAATGCGAAGACTCGATAAGGTAAACCTTTTTTAATATTAGGGCGGCCCTCTCAACATTCGCAGAACTTATTTCAATAAAAATATTAATTAAAATACATAAATTAAATTAAGTTTAAAAAAATTTAACATAATATTTTTTTTTTAAACGGACTTGAATCAAATGCCGTTGGTAAATATAAAAATTACAGCAGACAGTTGTCCGTTGCCTTCGGCCACAATAAATGATAAATAATATAAGCAAATGAATTTATTGTTATATATGTTTTCTGTCTTATCGGATGGCGTATTCTACGTTAAACTTAATGGCCGTGTCTCTGACACAGCCTGCAGGGACAGTCCGTGGCCGAAGGCCTCGGACAACTGTCTGCTGTAATTTTTGCTCCCTACATTCAGTGCTGATTTGGTCTTGTTGGTATAGTACATTTCTGTAGAGTTTGACAGTGAAATGAAACCGAACAAAAATAAAATGTCTTGTGTTGGATTGTTGTATTTGATGTCGCCAGTAACACTACCTACATCTTGTTTGACACAAATCGGAAATAGCACAAAACTCAATGTCAAAAAATGTCATGGAGTTGCAAGCCACAGCATGTCGTACCATTTTTCCTACCCCTCCTTCATTGCTACACCTCTTCCGAACAATCCAAAAATGGCAGGGAACAATTTCACCAAAAATTATGTCGTGTAAATCATGTGTAGGTAACAGTTGTGTGTGAATTTTTAAGTGAGGTGAAATGGGCTGCCACCACATGTCGAAAAATAATAATTTTCTGCATTCATATTTGGGACTTCAATTGAAAAACGCCACAATTAAAAAACACCTTAAGGGAAAAAATAAAATAAAGATGATTTCAGAATACTAATGTTCACTTCAAAGACAAACTAATGATGGTGAACTAAAAAGAAAACGCTCAAGCCAACATTTTTAAGTTGAATCTTATGTTTTAACGAAATCTTCAATTACCCAGTCAATTACCAAAGGATTTTTAAAAACTTATTTACGATTTACTACTTCTTAGTAAATATGTTTTTTAGTAAATGTAATATAGTACGGTTGCCTTATAAAATAATGTGTAAAATTCCGACAAAGTTGAAAAAATTGCAAAAAATCAATTTAAAAAATGTGTTCCTTTGACAACTACACACACAGATTTCTTACGTTTGCATGGCGTCTATATCGTTTGATAGGTCTAAATTCCTCCTATCCAAATCCCTTGAAAAACTAAAAATCGGTTGATAATTACCTAAGTTACAGAGTTACAACCGGAAACGGTACGATGAACCGGGTTTTTACCCGTAGGCGGGAATTTTGGGGGTGTTTGGGCAATTTCACAAATGGATTTTTGGTTTACTCGACAACACATACAGCAAAATAGTATCACTTCTCAGGTTTTCGCACAGTCTTAAAGTCGCACAGTCTAAAATTTTCTACGCACGTTTTTGTTTATATTCGATATTTAATATATCTATGTATTATATTTTTAAACTTACAATTTTCTAAATTTATTCAAGTTCAAGACCTTTTTAATATAAAGTTTATTTATTAGCTTTATATTATCTTCAAAAATGTCGAGCATAAAAAATGTTCCAATGATACCAGGGCTGTCTGTATAGCTATTTCGGATCTTGACAAGATTTTCATCAGCAGACGATTTTGGCATGTTTTCGGTGAATTCATCAAAAATATATATCTAGAAACACTTATCATATTCATGAGAATTGCTTTATACTTACGTTTGAAGAATACCAAGCACTAACATTGGAAAACTTTCATGTACAATAGGGTGTCCCAAAAAAAATTTCTTTTTCGAGTTTCATGGTTGCTCAAGCTTAATTGGAAAGCTCATAGGGCAAAGTTGTTTGACATTTTTCCCAGATTTTTCAGAAGAGGTTTAGGGGTCGTGCAAGTCGAATTCACCCCAAAAATCGGGTATTCCCAGACGTTTTTGAATTTTACTTAAACCTCGGTCAATGAACAGGATTTTCTTCGCTTTTAAGTCAGCACTTTTAAAGCAAAACGTCCAAACTTTTATTGTATATGCATAAACACCAGGTTTGGCAATGATTTTGCTCAATAATATAACATGTATTAAATTTTTCCGCAAATTTTGAAAAAATTTAGTAAAAAACGCTTTATAACTTTTAAAATTTTTATAAAAATTTTAAAAACTAATGATGCATTTTAAAAGATAGATATATTCTAAGCACTTTTGTAGAAAACATTTTTGCATTTGCTGTTACTGTTCCCGAGTTATAGCATTTTGAAACTTGTTACCCTTTGTATGATCCTAAAAATATTATAAACTGTTTGACATTTTTGCATCGGATTTGCTTTAAATTTCTATGAAAATTTAAAATACTAATGATGCACTTTAAAATATGGATAAATGACAAGCAATTTTGTAAAACGAATTTTTTAATTTACAATTACTGTTCCAGAGTTATGCCACTTTAAAACTCTTTACACATTGTATGAACCTAATAATATTATAAACTGTTTGTAATTTTTCATCGGATTTGCTTTAAACATTTTATTATTGAAAAAATCTACATGCGCTAAGTAACGACAAAGAGTTTGCAAGCAATCATATATATGGTTCCTGCAATATGTTGCCGGGGCCGTTTTTTGTTGAGTGAAATACTTTGTCGTTACTTAGAGCATGTAGATTTTTTCAATAATACAAACAAACAGTTTATAACAATATTAGGTTCATAATATTATTAGGTTCATACAATGGGTAATGAGTTTTAAAGTGGCATAACTCTGGAACAGTAATTGCAAAATCAAAATTTCTTTTTACGAAATTTTCATAGAAATTTAAAGCAAATCCGATGCAAAAATGGCAAACAGTTTATAATGTTATTAGTTACATACAATGGATAAAATGCTTTAAAATGGTATAACTCTGGAACCGTAACCTCAAATCCAAATTTTTTTTTCAAAAACTTGCTTGGAATTTATCTGTCTTCCCAAGTGCATCATTAGTTTTTTTTAATTTTCATAGGAATTTTAAAAGATATAAAGCGTTATTTACAAAATGTATACAAAATTTACGAAAAAATTTAATACATGGTACCTTGTTGAGCAAAATCATTGCCTAAACTTGTGGTTTATGCATATACAATAAAAGTTTGGACGCTTTGCTTTAACAGTGCTGACTTGCAAGCGAAGAAAATCGTCCTCATTGGCCTAGATTTAAGTAAAATTCAAAAAACGTTGGAAATAACCGATTTTTGGAGAAAATTCTAAACCTCTTCCGAAAAATCTGGAAAAAAAACTCAAAAATTCTTTACCCTTTCAAATAAAGCTTGAGCAAAAATAAAATTTTTATTGATGGGACACACTAATGCACAACTATTTTTTATCATGTCGAAAAACCACTGGTTTTAAACAGGCATGATTTGTTTTGATCGACTTTTTTGAAAATAATATAAACCTAATATTAAAAAGGTCTTGAGCTTGAATAAATTTAGAAAATTGTAAGTTTAAAAAAACCTACCGACTAAAACACTACCGCAAGGGAAATGATGAAATATTAGTAGTGTTTTGGTTACAAGCAAGCGATTATCGCTTACTAAGTTGCAAAGAAAACAGCTTTTTATCGAGAAGGCATTTTATTCAAAAATTGAGAAAAGGTTAAAAACGGTAAAAGATGCAAAAATTTTTTTTTTAACTTAGCGAAAATGAATCGCGTCGCTAAGTCTTCGCTATGTGCTTCAAACAAAACAAGCGAATATATAAGCAAGCGGTGTAACCAAAACACGCTTATTATATTTTTTCAATGTTTTGTTTGTTTCAAGATCACTTTCTTTTAAAATATTAATTAAAGTAGAAAATATTTATACAAGAAATAATATGATCTAGATTATTATGGTGAATGGTTGTGAATATAACTGTGGCACAGCCCCCAAGGTATATCTTCATAATTTGTGTACGCAGTTAGACTAAATTGTTCGACAAAGTTGAATAATTGTTGGAAATTTATTTTCAATTACTGCACTATGGTGTTCCTGTAAATCTTTAAAATCTTTTAATTCTTTAATTTTATTGAACAGTTTTTAGGAAGTACGGAAATAACATCGTAACATTCCTTGAAATGTTGGCAATTTGTTGCTTCAATGCAGTGCCCATTCATAAAAGCAGCCTGATGTTGATTTTTACGAAGTGACCATAACAATTTTTATTGGAACACTCCCAAATGCTGAACACACAACAGACTATTTGGTATTTTGGCTCCCACACCAAAACAGCCGGACATTAAAAAGTAAAGACACAAATAATAATGGAATGTTTTTGAGTGGCACAACGCCATAACCTTCATTTTGGATACGTGTCGTAAATTTCGAAGTACAGGATATAAAAATTGTGTACCTTCAATACACCTGGATGTGAAGAAAATTGAATTTAATGATGATTCTCTTTGTACACTCTGAAGTTTGTCCTTATTACTTTCGTGCTACTCAGATAGAAAATGAATTGCGACATAAAAATGTCATAAAAATCTCTTTTGTGTATGAGTGAGTCCTGTTCGAGTATAAGCTCTTTTCAATAACAAAGGGTGACGTGTATTTTGTTACGTTTGCTAAGGCAAAGGGATTGAAAGGGATATTAAGGATGTGGTTTAAAATAAATATATAGAAAGAAGAAATACACTTTAAAAAATATATGTATAATAGAGTAACTCACGAAAAAAAAACTTCAGATGTTGCAACAGCTTTATTTACTTTATGTGTTTTGCTTTTAAACGATGTCTTGGACTATTTTTAACGTAACCTGAAATTGAAAATACTGTACACTTTCGCTGTAAGTAAATTAAGGGCTAATTGTACAGATGAATTTATACAGTTCATTCAACCAATCCAAATATGCGAAATCATCGTTGGGTCTATTGTACTACTACTTTTTGGATTGTGAATACTGATTATTGTTTCATGAATTTCTGCTAACATACACAGCACAAATTACTGTCAAAACTATCAATTTGGGGCCTTGTTTGAACACAAAAATGCAATACAATTACTTTTTAATTGAATCAATTATTCAAGAACTTGACTGAAGACCAGGTGCAATCTGGCAACACCATTGTAAAGTTTTTAGCTTAATCTCGCATTTACACCGCAGTTTATCGCGTCCAGGTTAGCGATAACCTTGTTCTCTAATCTTTGCCGTTTACACCACCCAATTTGAAATTGAATTGAGGTTTCAGGAGGCAACTCCATGCTGAGACCAAAAACGGTGTACTAAAGTAGACAGTCAAAATTTATCTTCACTCGAATGCCAGCAAACAAAAGAAGTGAAACGTTAATCCACAGAGCGCGTCCATTACTCTCTTCGCCGAGGTAGTAGGATATTTCATCGAGTTCGAGTTGCTTTGGTAATTTACTCTTTGGTTAGCATAATACGGGCAGAAATTATAGGGAATGGGTAATTTCGTTCGATGCAAACATAATTTAGCTGTCATGCAAACATAATTTTGCTGTCAATCAAACACTTTTAAACTTAGTTTGCTGCATGATCTCTAATCTTTATGTCTTCTTTGGTCTCTCATTCTACATCATTTCCCTAGTGGCTTTTCGATCAGCTGTGCCATAGAAACCCCTGGTTAATCATTCTCTGCTCCCTCTCTTACTCTCTTCATTGAATATTTCAATACTAAACCCCTGCTTAATCATTCTCTGCACCCTCTCTTACTCTCTTCATTGAATATTTCAATACACGTGCAGCTTTTTGATAGTGTTATTGTATATAGGGCCTCCACGCGATTAGACCAAAGCGTGAACGTTGATAACCGTTGTAATTTGGAGGTGGTAGACGAATTTATATACCTCGGATCTGCCGTAAACAAAGACAACAACGTCAGCCTTGAGATCAAGCGGAGAATTGTGCTTGCGAATAGATGTTGTTTTGGGCTAAGCAAGCACTTTAGAGATAAAGCCCTCTCTCGAGTAACAAAAGTCCAACTATACCAGACTCTCATACAACCTGTCTTGCTTTATGGCGCAGAATCCTGGGTCTTATCGCATGCAGACGAAACATCTGTAGGAGTCTTCGAGAGAAAAATACTCCGAAAAATGTATGGCCCTATAGAGCACAACGGCGAGTATCCGTGACGCATGAACTGTATGAGCTATATCCCGACATTGACATAGTTAAGCGGATCAAACTAACGCGATTGCGCTGGCTACGCCATGTCGGTAGAATGGATGAAGATGAACCAGCACGAAGGGTTTTCGAAACCGAACTCGAAGGAAGGCGAAAAATAGGAAGAACAAGACTCCGCCGGAAGGATCAGGTTGACGGATCCCTAAGTACACTTGGTAATGCCAACTGGAGAGATAAGGCAAAAGATCGAACTGGTTGGCGAAATATGGTATCTTCGTTTTGTAAGGTCCCTGACCCCTCGGGGTTGTTCGTGACCGGATAAGGAAGTAAGTATTGTAACGGGGTTTTCAATAAGAGCGCTACAAAAGTTTTTTTTGAATAAAACAAACCCGGTTTTAGATACCAATGAAATTCTTTATTCCTGTGAAAGTTCGTTCGATGCCATTATGTATGGAACTCGACATCTTTTGCATGGCCACCACGGGCACGCTTGCAGAAGTCCAGACGCTGAACCCAATTTTCGACGGTTTTCAGGCATAAATCGGCCGATACTGCTGCAATTTCACGTTCGATATTCGTACGAAGTTCATCAATCGTCGCTGGCTTGTTGGCATAGACCATAGACTTGACGTAGCCCCACAGGAAATAATCTAACGGCGTCAAATCGCACGACCGAGGCGGCCAATCGACTGGGCCATTTCGTGAGATAACACGTTCACCAAACCCCGTTTCCAATAAATTGATTGTGGCATTCGCTGTGTGGCTTGTGGCGCCGTCCTGTTGGAACCACATGTCCTCCAAGTCCATATTATCCAATTGGGGCCAAAAATATTCGGTTATCATTGAACGGTAGCGATTCGCATTCACAGTAATGTGCCGGTCTTGATCATCACGGAAGAAGTACGGCCCAATGATACCGCCGGCCCATAAACCGCAACAAACCGTAATTTTTTCGGGATGCAATGATGACTCATGGATTACGTGTGGATTGCTGTCTGACCAGTAACGCATGTTTTGGTTGTTGACGAAGCCATTCAGCCAGAAATGAGCCTCATCGCTGAAGATGATTGAGGCCACTGAAGTTGAGGCCACTGACTCCATATTTCGGTAGTAAATTTTTATAATTTCGACTCGTTGTTGGCTCGTATATCTTTCCATGATGAAATGGCAAACCTTACTGAAGAGTAATGTCAAAAGAGCGGGGAAAAATATGGCGTCGTTTGCTGTCCCTATCGATTTACTTTTGTAGCGTCTCTGTTGAAAAACCCTTTTTATAACTACTAGCTGATCCGGCAGACGTTGTCCTGCATAATATTTCACGCGATTTGTATTTTATTGGACCGAATAGTAAATCTAAACCACCCAGGGCGCCACCCAAATGCATAAAAAAAAATTTATTCAAATCGGTCCAGAAGTTTAAGAGAAGTTCAGTCACAAACACACGTGAAGTAGAATTATATATATAAAGACGGATAGAAATTCCAACCAAGTTGAAGTAAAATTACATAAAGTATGCAAAAACTATGAAATAATCAAGATATGACGCGAGGGAGAAATGCGTTTGAGTAAATGGTTTTTGCTTTTGCTAGTGTTGTACAAATTTTGGATGTATTTGATATAAATGAACCTTTAGAATGGATCAATCGGTCAAATCGGGTCAGTCGATGAAATCGAACAAAGTTTTAAAGCCAATTACATCGGCGGTCAACGTCAAACATAATTTAAACTTTGAATTCACTTTTTAGGTTAATAGTTAATTGCTGTTTAAACACCCAAAGTTGGGCATTTAAACTACGATCAAGTGACCATATGATTTTGACAGAACACAATAAGTAGAACAAATACATATATATGTCGCTTTTTTAATTGTTAATGCGAACAATTATAATCCCCTCCCCATCCTAGTTGAAATATCAATAATAACATGCTCGTAGTGCAGTTAGAACTCGTAGTGCAGTTAGAGCTTTATTTCTGCTCAAATATTCTCCAATTTCATTAAATATTTTGTATTTACTTCACTTTTGTTTTGCAAATGGCGTCAGTTTGATGCATCGTAACGATTAGCCGATAAATATCACAGTGCAACACGAATAAATATAACCATATACGGACACCACTACATGATAAAAGACCAAAAAAAGACCCCTGTCTCCCAGTTTTGCCCAAAGTCCTCCAGGTTTTTTTTTTATGGGCCCCCAAAGAAGTGGGGCCTCGGTGTAATTTTTGCAAAAACTGATCATTTTCTCAAGCTCATATCTTGCAAACCGTTCGGAATTTGGATTTACTCTCTGAGGCAAAGTTGTAGCCCCTGTCCTAAAGAACAAAAATTGTTAACATACAAAATCAAAAAAAACTTCATCTTCAAGGTCAAAGTCGCGAAAAACTTTAAAAAATGAGCGAAAAATCGCCCATAAAGCGTTTTTTGTTTTCCGCTTTTACGAACAAATTTACTTTATGAAAAATGCGCCAATTTTCTTTGGCCTGGTAGGGCTTACAGCGCTGATTAAAACCCGAAAGTTTTTTTAAGTAGGCCGATCCAATATCTTGAGATATAGGCCTTTATAACTTGAGTATATAATCGCTTATATCTCACCCATTTCTTATCCGATCTGTTTGAGATGAGTATCATTGAGAAGACCTTTGAAAACGCTATAAATCTGTATATAAATATGTTAATTATTAACTCATTATCATTTATTAACTCATTGGGGCAATTAAATTAAAGAAAAAAGATTTTTTAACCTCACTTTTTTTAATAAAAATCTGGTTTTCTCAAAAATCAGCCCTAGTAAACTTATTTCTTCCTAGACTCAGTAAAAGACAACACTTCAAGCTTTTTTTAAGGTATAATACTCCGCATTAACCCTTCTAAGACCGGAGATAGTGAGGTTTTTCTAACAAAAGTACTTTCTAGGAGCCAAAATTTCGCTTAAAAACAATTGAAGTGTAAGAAACTAAGAGATTTCTTAAAAAAATGGGAATGAACTACATCGCTAGTGAGTGGAGATATTATAAGTATAAATATATTGATGGTTCTGTTTCAAGCTTGAAAGCAGTGTTATTGCATGTGTCGAATCAATGGGTATTAACATGAAAGAAAGCTATGAAACATTGAAAGATATAATGGAAAAAATCAAATACTACGAAAATAAATGGAAGATTTGCTGTGATTTGAAGGTCATCAACATTTTGAAAGGGATAATCGATAAGGACGGTTTTCCAAAATTCTTTTGTTTTCTTTGTAATTTTGCTAATTTGCGTAAAAGACCAAAAAAAAAAAGACCCGTGTCTCCCAGTTTTGCCCAAAGCCATGCACTTTTTTTAAGGGCCGCCAAAGATTTGAGGCCTCGGTGTAATTTTTGCAAAAAAGTGATCATTTTATCAGGCTCATATCTTGCAAACCGTTCGGAATTTTGATTTACTCTCTGAGGGAAAGTTGTAGCTCTTGCATTAAAGAACAAAACTTGTGAACATGTGAACATTATGTTTGCTATTCAGTATAATATGTTTGGGACACAATGATTAATAGGTTATAATATATGCATTTGTGACTTTAATTTGGATTAGTTTGTTGAAATGTGTTGAAAGCAAAAACGTGACAGACAATAAAGCAACAGGTTTTTAATTCACGAAAAACAATGCTTGCAAACATGTACATTAGGGTGGGTCAATTTGTGTGTGACCAAAAAACTTGACAAAGTGTATAGCAGAAACGTAATCTACTACACACAGTGTTAGTAAGGCCCTTGACAGAGTTTCTCATCAGTACCTTATCTCCAATACCTCAAATGAATTTTTTCATATTTAGTAAATAGAATAGGGGTTCCTCAAGGTAGTGAATACCCGAGCTACGCTACAGATTAGTCATTGACAAAAAAATAACTTCAGGATAGTAGGCATATTTTCTTATCTAGAATCTGTAGCTTGAAAGAGACAATTGGGACTTGTGCCCCTGAATTTACGAACCGTTTTACTTAACTGGAGAAACAATCCGCAGAAAACTTGGATATTCTCTGTATTGTGAATTTTGTATAGTATCTTAGCAATTAGAGACTTGCATGAGCATACATTTTTACACATTCAAACACATTCATGTTTTTTTGAATGTTTTAGTTTTCTCATTCTTGCGATTAGAGTACGTTACATACAACCATTCTTCTCAGCGTGTTACATTGGGTACGAAACAGAATGAGACCGCCCAGCGGCGGAAGTCGCAATGCCTTCCACAAATAAGGCATGCGGACTGGTTGTTTTGTGATGCCTTCCTAAAATAAGGCCTGCGGAATGCATGAATTGTTTCATCAGATATAACCAAAAAGGAGCTTTTTACAATTTTGAAAAATTGCTTTTCGGATTCTTTTTAACCGTAATTTAATTGGAAAATTTCATAAAAATTTTAAAGTTATTTAATATTTTTCAGGGTATTTTTAAAATTTTCAATTTGAAGTTGGGCATGGTAAAATTTTATAATATAGATATGGTTTACTTGTAGTAAATATTGTTACGAATTTCCTTATTCGTCCTTTTTGCGTTGTTTTATTCCCAATAATAAAACAAGGTTCGTTTTAAATTACGATAATTACAACGGTATCACTTCCTTTTATTTTAATTATACAGTACAACAGTTTACTTTATTTATGACACTTTAACAAGTCTTGTATTTTACTATCAATTCGCGTTGCTTACTTTACGGGGTTTAATCACAAACTGAACTCTCCATTCCAAAGACCTCCGCTATTTATACCAACTCACCATACACAAATGAAGGTACAAATATCTAGCGAATTCAAGAACCTTCTAGAAAATAGATGTTGTTGTTGTTGTTTATCTTTGTAGAACATTCTCCTACACAGGAGAATTATCTTTACTGAGGTGAATTCATGCTACTGGTTTAGCGAGCTGGTACGTTGTTACAATGCATACTTTCAGGCGCAGCACTAACCGCCTGTTGTTTACATACTGTTAGTAGAGTCATTAACAGTAAGCAAAAGCTTTTACTTATTCGTAACAATATTTTAATAAATACCAATTGACTTTGGACCAACATAACACTTTTTTACCTCAACAGCCTTCAATATTTAAAGTATGTTAAAAGACCCGTGTAACTTTTCATGCACGCGCATTTTTAAATATTTTTTATTTCTGGGACCTTTTTGACCCGATAAAATTAATTTCATTTCAATAGTTTTTCATTTGTATCTGACATGATAGACTCAATTCTTCATTTATGGTGTATATGGAACATCTCACCATACTATGATTGATGAATTAGCTTCAGCACCGATTAATTCGCTTAAAATTTTCCAGAAAATTCTAGAGACAGAAAGACTACGTGTAGTGTATTCAAAACCGAAACCGGTTAACCAAATTCCGGTCGGTTAACCGTATGTCCGATTTTTAACAATTGCTATTTTCAGAGAACTGGTTTCACCGGTATTTTGAAGTCCAATAGCCAGTTTTTCCGGTTTGTAAACAATTTTTACACAACTGATATTACAAAACAGAGTAACGAATCAAACGACGTTTAAAGATCTCCTCTCTATGGTCATTAAACTAAAGGCTTTGCCAACGAATTTTCTCGCAGTCTGTTTCGCGAAATAAGTTGAACAGTGTGTTATTTTTTAAGTCATGGCAAAATAACCATATACGGACACCACTACGTGATAAAAGAGCAAAAAAAAGACCACTGTCTCCCAGTTTTGCCCAAAGTCCTCCAGGTTTTTTTTTATGGGCCCCCAAAGAAGTGGGGCCTCGGTGTCATTTTTGCAAAAAAGTGATCATTTTCTCAAGCTCATATCTTGCAAACCGTTCAGAATTTTGATTTACTCTCTGAGGCAAAGTTGTAGCTCTTGTCATAAAGAACAAAAATTGTAAACATATCAAATCAAAACAAAACTTCATCTTCAAAGTTAAAATCGCAAAAAACTTTAAAAAATTCAATTATTTTTTTCCTTTTTTCCCCTGTTCAGGTCCATACGTAGCAAACCGTTCAAAATTCTAGGAATGTCAATAAGATGTAATAAACAACTTTCTAGAACATATGAACTTCCTAGGAATGATTCTTAGCACCGTTTAGGTAGCCCTTAGATAGCCGCAAAAGTCTCGTCAGGGATGGCACTACAATTCCATGCTATCTATTACAAAACTTATAAAAAAAATATTCGTATTATGTTTATAATGTTGATGGCCCTGGACTTGCAAATCGCACTCTCTGAAGTTGTGGATCCAAATCGTCGTCCGAATCTGACTCTGATTCAGAACTTATGGTGTCCACAGGCACGTTACTTCCAGACTGCCATCCATCATCAGCTTTTTCTTTTTCACATACTTCATTAACATCATACAGGGTGATCTTGGGACTCCACCAACATACCTGAAATGAATTAGAAAAGAAATCAAAAGAGGAATGCAAAACAATGCATCAATAAAATTGATATTGCCTCTGCTATCAATGCGTCGATTTTTTTTGACTTTGTACCGTTTTTCCATGGGCATTGTGGTTTGGTGAAACCGTTCTCCTTGCTCATCGGATTCGGTAGGGAGTTGTTTGATAAAATCGTCAAAATGAAAATGAAGAAAATGCAGCTTTAATGTCATCGATGTGCCGATTTTCTCAAAATAATACAGCATTTCTTTCACCCATTCTCTTGCTTCCGGTTCCGCGTCTCGATCCCCTCCCAAGACTCTGGTGCATACACGCTGAAGGTAAATCCATGCCATTGAATGATTATAATCATGAAGCGTTGATTCAAAGTTGCTCTTGAATAGCTTTCTAATGTCAGGGCCATTAAGTACGCCAGTTAAATGAAGACAAAAAATTAAGACAGAAAAGAAAACATTAACAAAGTGAAACTAGTACAATGAGGTGAACAAAAATTCGTTTTAAATTTACTACAATACCTTGTTTAATTTTGTCATCGCTACGCTTTGGGAAAACGCTTTTCAAATAGTCGAATTCGTTTGGGCAATTTACAACGGCTTTTTTAACAATTCCCAATTTTATGTGGAGCGGTGGCAGCAAGATGTCTTGAGTATTGTCTATTAAAGGTACATTCCTCAGTTTATGTTGTTTCATTTGTTCCTCCACACTTCCTCTTGGTCACCACGAATTACATTGGTATTGATTCAGAGGTGAGCGCGAATCCCAATTACAAAGAAAACAAAAGAATTTTGGAAAGCCGCCCTTATCGATGATCCCTTGCAAAATGTTGATGACCTTCAAATCACAGCAAATCTTCCATTTATTTTCATAGTATTAAATTTTTTCCATTATATCTTTCAATGTTTCATAGCTTTCTATCATGTTAATACCCATTGCTAGCGGAATGGAAGGTTTTCGGTTCGACACATGCAACAACACTGCTTTCAAGCTTGAAACAGAACCATCAATAAATAATCTCCACTCACTAGCGATGTAGTTCATTCCCATTTTTACCACCAAAGCTTTTACATCGTTCCAGTAAGCGAACGAATTGTCATCATTTAGAGTGTAGAGGCTCTGAAATTCAGCTTGCCGTTTGCGGCACGCCGTAGAGTTCACATTACCATGTGTGAGTTTTCTTTGCTTTAAAAACGCTGTCAAAAATATGGCAAGTCGCTGCGATAGTCCCAATATGGCCACAATGAAATCCATTTCCATTAGTGTTATTAGTTGTGATCTCTTCCCTATTCGGGCTCATAGTCGGTATCAAATGGATCTTCAAAAGTAACACCACTTGCTCTAGTCATTCCTGTACATTCTGTACTACGATCTGGAGTTGGCGGCCTTGGTGATACACAATTTTCAGGTGCAAGCACTGGTAGTGTGGCTGTTTTACAGTTGCTTTATAACTTTTTATCCTCTCAGCATATCGATTTAGACCACATGTGTAATTTACGCAGGCATAGCAACTGGTTTCATTATGATCACCTGGGAGATTAATCCAGTTTACCGGCTTACAATACTTCATACTATGTTTGCCTCCACTCAACCATGCCATGAGATTGTTATAACATTGGCGACACACTGTATTCGTCGAAAAAAACAACTTATATGCTTTCTCTAATGCACTAGTTAAAAGATTAATTTTCTTTTGCAATGTTGTAGAACTATTTTTTCTGATTTGATGACCCCAAACGTAGCAAAATAAATCAATATTTTCACACTGCATATTGAAATTGTCAGTTGCCAATGTTGTTTGAGAATTATGCTGTAGCACTTTCACTTTTTTTACTTTCACTTTATAACTTACCGCTGAGCTCTCGTTGACGTCGCGCTGTGTAATGCCTCGATGTGAGCGTCGTGTCGCTTTTATATTGTGTGCTGCGTTGCTTGTGAATTCAATGCAGATCTTTGCTTCCAGGTAGTTTTTTGATAGAATTTTTTTTTGATTTTATATGTTCACAATTTCATCTTTATGAAATTTTTTTTTATATTTTTGGTTGTTTTTATTTGAATTCAATGCAGATGTTTGCTTCCAGGTAGTTGTTAGATAGTTTGGGCACGGGAACTCACCCACCAGCTTGAGAATTTTTATTAGAATGCACTTACTATCAGTGAAGGTACAGTGCAGTGCACTCACACACTCGGCCTCCTCACTGACAATTATTTACGTTTAAAGGTTTGGAAATCAAGATTTTTTTAAGAAATCGCTTATTTTCTTACACTTCAATTGTTTTTAAGCGAAATTTTGGCTCCCAGAAAGTACTTTTGTTATAAAAACCTCACTATCTCCGGTCTTAGAAGGGTTAATGCGGAGTATTATACCTTCAAAAAAAAGCTTGAAGTGTTGTCTTTTACTGTGTCTAGGAAGAAATAAGTTTACTAGGGTTGTTTTTTGAGAAAACTAGATTTTTATTAAAAAAGTGAGGTTAAAAAATCTTTTTTTTTTAATTTGCCCCAATGAGTTAATAAAAATTAACATATTTATATACAGACTTATAGCGTTTTCAAAGGTCTTCTCAATGATACCCTTCCGAACCAGATCGGATAAGAAATGGGTGAGATATAAGCGATTATAAACTCAAGCTATAAAGGCCTATATCTCAAGAAGTTGGATAGGCCTACTTTAAAAAAACTTTCGGGGTTTAATCAGCGCTGTAAGCCCTACCAGGCCAAAGGAAATTGGCGCATTTTTCATGAAGTAAATTTGTTCGTAAAAGCGGAAAATAAAAAAAAAACGCTTTTTGGGCGATTTTTCGTTAATTTTTTAAAGTTTTTCGCGATTTTGACCTTGAAGATGAAGGTTTTTTTATTAGTTGACAATTTCTGTTCTTTATGACAAGAGCTACAACTTTGCCTCAGAGAGTAAATAAAAATTCCGAACGGTTTGGAAGATATGAGCTTGAGAAAATGATCACTTTTGTGCAAAAATGACACCGAGGCCCCACTTCTTTGGGGGCCCATAAAAAAAAACCTGGAGGACTTTTGCCAAACTACTACCATATAGTTGTGTCCGTATGTGGTTATATTTTTTCGTGTTGCACTGTGTAACTTTTGGAAATATAGCTTAGTTCCCTATACACTTGAGGAATATAGGCCTCCACACTTGGGGGCTGCAAATATAGGCCTTGTTGCGTACTGTTCACGGATTTTATACAAATCAAATATGATGGCAAGTTCTTGAGTGGCCCACCTAGTGTGCACTGCTGGTTCACATAATCGTGACTGTGCATCACGGATGCTCTGCATATAGTCTACCTAATTATTGTAGCTCGTATTAGGCAGAAATATTAGCGATTAGAGAAGTTAGCGATTAGCTGAGAAATACTACTGCAGCTGTGATGGTAGTCAACGTCTTCCTTGATAGTCGGGCGGCTATTAAATATATGCTATTAAATCTATGATACCTAAATGAGATGGCTCAACATTCCGATATTCACCTTATATCGGCGCCAGGGTACAGGCTCACTCTGGGGAACTACCGAGCGAATGAGGTGGCAGCATTAGTGATAACCTGAAAGGTTCTTTAGGAATTGGAACGTGTTCTCACGTGCTTAGAAACTTGCAAGCATATCCTGCGCGAAAGTTCCTTCTTGATATCCCATATTTAGCCAAATGGGAGGATGTATACTATGGGATTGTACTTTTTTAGGGACCTGGGAAAATTTGCACATTTAGGAGCAAACGTTTTTCGGTGATGGATTTGTCAATTTATTTATGTGGGTCAACCTTTCAAGGCGTGATTTAAATGGCCAATAAATTAGAGGAACCAAGAGTCAAAAACTTCACAAGATAAACCAGTTCAATATTTGTAGAATGACATAAATTAATATTTGCAACAATTTATAGTTAACATCTTTCATAGCCCCATCTGAACACTGGAGGCTTTTTAACAATACAACAAGTGGTTAGGCCTAAAACTAGGTCAGGCGTAGGTGACAGAGTCCGCGTGATTTAATGTGGTTCTCGACGTGAAGTCCTTAACCACAGGTGAGCACCGCCCCACCAAGAACATGTTTGATACGACTGTTAGCGCCGCCCGTGAGATATCCGTGCTACCCCGCATAGAGGGGCAGCCAAGAGATTAGGAATAGGAAGCCTTACACCATTGGTATACACGATTACGTGGGAGAACAAACGCCCCGTATTCGCATATCCGCCAGCGCGACTTCTTTCTTCCGTCCACGAGCTACCAATTGAGCAAACTCTCTGTACATGAGCTATTCCTCCTTGGTAAAGTGTGAGGTACTATCCAAACCTCTTCCGTGATAAGGGCCGCGGATCCCACATTTCGAGGATATGCACCTGCCTAGCATACTTCGTTACAAGTAACTGATATACAAGGCAACTACATAGCCTCTACCAGCGATTTTGGTGGCAACCACAGCCAGCACGATCTCCCACAAAGGGGATACTCTCTGGTCCGAGTTTCGCAGTGAAGCTGCTTCCAGTTTTTACTTTGTACTAAGTAGGGGACTGGTCACCCCCGGCGACAAAAGCATCAATCGTGAAACAGTTCTACAAAATCAACAACAACATCACATGACATTGCCATTTAAATGCTAAAATTGCAATTTAAACGGTCTAATATCTACAGTGAGACGGCTGCAGCTTTCTCACCGTGGGAGCAAGGCTGTATGCACCTCTTCCGGTCAATGACAGCGACCGGCAGCCTGTCTTCAGGCTTCGCCCATGATGCCCCCGTGGGTCACAAAACAAGACACAAACTGAAAGGGTACGAGTTCGAGACCTTCCACGTGTCAATCCCAAACAGCACACGGTACCAGAAATAGGCCTCTGGTCAGACCTCGCGGCTAATCCACTTCCATATTCGACTCCGACGAAGTCCGGGAACTGGCAGTCCCTGTGTTCGCAGGGTTCAGCAGTACCGACAACGAGATCCTAAACGGCTGAATAACTAGCTTGAAAAGGCCAGGATCAGGAAAACCATTTAATCACTACAAAAGGGAGACACCTGATAGAGACCTGTGAAACCCACAACAACAACTAAACCGTCCTAGCGCGCCGACTCGCGAAAACACGAGAGGCAAACCGCGTCCGGAGACAGAAGCATACTACTCACACACCACTCACCACCGGGTCTGGTGACACACATGCCGACTAAATCCCTAAAAACCCCGTAAAGGGGACACTCGCACAAAACATGGAGCTAATCTTCGATTGGCGCTTCGCAATCACACGACTCCCGATCCGCTAGTCTCATTCTGTGCAAGAATGCATTCAATGACCCGTGGCCTGTCAGTATGAAACCAAGGCTTAGGTTGAAGCTAAACTCAGGGTTCTTCCCGACGAATTCTACATCCGGTATAAATCAATACGTTACTCGACCGTTGGTATTGGAATTCCAACGGCCCTGCCACTCAGATGTGACTAACGCATCTAACCGAGCCCGCCGCTCACTTCTACTCATGCTCTCTGCTCCAACTATGAGCCAATCTGACTCACCCAGTGCGTACCCCCTCTTGATTTTGAAGTCCATGCTACGACGCATCACCTCTAGATCAAGAGGAGTGGCACCCATCAAAACTTGTAGGGCCTCAGTAGACACCGTACGACATACTGGCATACATGCCAATAACATTACTCTCTGAACAGAGAATAATCGACGTTGCCCGAAGACGCTTCTCGCAGTTTCGCACCAAACAGAAGACCCAAATGTTGCCATGGCAACAAAAAGGCCCCTGTACACGGTCCTGACTGCTTGACGACTCAGACCCCACTCACTCCTCATAACACGCCTAACGTTTCCTACAACGCTCGTCAGTTTCTCGCGAAGTCTCCCTATATGAGGCAAAAAGTTCATCCTTTCTCCCATGGTGACTCCGAGGTACTTCACCTCCGTGGAGTAACGGATTGTGCCACCACCATTCAAACGCACGATTGGAAAATGGGACTTGAAACTACCCTTCAGCAACATGGTCACTGTATTTTCCTCCGACAGACGAACTCCTACATGCTCGCCCCACCGAGTGACAATACTCGTCATAGCCGAGGATAGCTGTTCCAACTCGGAACGAGAACTACCCTCGACCATAATAAGCAAGTCATCAGCGTACGCACATATCTTGCATTCGGCCTCAAACTCATGCAAAAGCGAATCCATCATCAGATTCCACACAAATGGAACCCTGTGGACATCCTCGGATCACATCAACACACTCAGAACTATTTGCCCCGACTATTACTGCTTTTCTGTCAGAGAAGTAACTTCTCCAGAGTGCTACTTCCTGACACCCTAACCCCGCTAGTCTTTCTTTCACGCTCGCCCAACTCAGATAATCAAACGCACCTTTAAAATCGATGAAAACACCCAAAAGATACTTCTGAGTACACTCTACAACAGTTCTCCTAACGTGCCCCCAGGCATCTTCAACACTTCGGCCCCTTACAAAGCCGAACTGCCAACGACACATGCTGTCAGCGACTCTCTCAATCAGTCTCTGCACCAGAATCCTCTCCAGTACTTTTCCAAATACTGGTAAGAGACTGATACCCCGATAAGAACGAGGATTACTCCTGTCCTTATCGATTGACTTCAAGAGTACAATGACACGGGCTACATTCCACTCGCGTGGAAAATATCCCTCATGTACACACCGCTCATACAAAGCCTCTAGGTATTCCGGAATAGCCTTCCAGACGCTTTTACACATCTCTCCAGCTATTCCATCCATACCAGGTGACTTTCGCGACTTAACCAACGCCATGCTTTCTGCGATCTCTGATCTTTCCAGCTCGGGTGCAACAGCCTCAACTTCCCCAGAAGAAGAAGAGGCCACTGCCTCCGCTCTCGGAAAGAACTCCCGCAGCAGAACTTTGACGCAATCACTCCAGGAAGTAAGAATGGCATCGCCATCTTTCAACCCGGAGAGATCTGTCCTCCTACCTCTGCCAAGGCAGATTCTATACACATGACCCCAAGGATCATTCCTATGGCAGGCAACAAACTGTCGCCAATCTTCCTCTTTCACGTTTACAAGCATATCCTTGTAATCGCTGAGGCAACTTTTGTACGCTGATCTGAGCTGGTCAGGATCACTAGCTTCGTTCCGTTTTCCCCTCTGGAAACGTTTCCTGAGACGGCGCACTTCCCTCCGCTTGAGTGTCAACTCACGTGTCCACCATCGTAATTTCCTCAAAGTTTTCTTGCGACACCTTTCAAGGAGATCGTCGTTAGCCCTATGAACAACTTCGCGTAAACACGAGACTTGCTCATCTACGGTCCTACGACGAAAGACTTCTATTGGAATCTCGCTAGCCTCAGCTGCGACGAATTCACCATACACATCCCAGTTCACATCCCTGGTGCGCCACCGCACGATGTCTAAGCTGCTAACTTCAGTCCGTTCGTAAGTGAAATCAATTACAATGTAATTGTGGTCACTTACGGACGGTCTGACCCTCCAACTAAACTGAAACGTACTCAAAGCTGCGCTATTCGCAATTGTCACATCTATATCGCTAACTCCTCTACCATTATCAAAAGTGTTCACTTTACTTAGCATCTCTCCCCGGTAATGGTTTTGCGACCCAGTCGAAAGTCTGGGTGTTTTGCTAAACCACAGCGGGTTTGATGCGTTAGCGTCTATCCCTAGGACGAGAGGGTTACTACTCGCAAGTAGTAGTACCGTGTCCATATATGCTAAATACGGCTCTAAAGGCTCAGACAACTTGCAGTAACTGCTACACAAAAATATCCATCCGAAACCCCTTTCTTCACACACGCAAACCTAGAAACTACGGTACACTCTACGTTACCGTCATTCACAACCACCGCGGAGTTAAGTCTCAAATCAGCGAAGACCCGCATACTCGCAGGCAAACCTGTAATGACAATATGGCCACTAGCAGGTTCCTGAATGAGAGCAAAACTACACTGTCGTTCTACCATTACCTCTCCTACCTCGCACATTGCCGACATTGCCCTACCACAATTTATTTGTAAGATCGTGTGTCCCATACTTAATGTCTAGCCCTCGCTCTAGCCAGCATAACGCTATACATGGGACAGTCCTCAGTCATCATACGATGAGCCGAGGGTCTCCCCTGGAAAGCGCAGTTTCTGCAGTGAATTGCGTTACCGCAATCCCTTGCACAGTGACCCTGCTGACCACACCGAGAACAGGCATTCTCTTTCCATCTGCACTCCCTAACGTAGTGGTCAAACGACAAACACCTGAAGCAGCTTGGTACCGGATCAAACGGTCGTACGCGGAATGAGAACCGTTTCAGGTAACCACGACGCGATGCCAGCAAGGGCTCAAGGGCCGAAGCCCGCCCTTCCAAAACAACGTTCGTTGTTCCGGTCTTGGAACTGTCCCACGGCCGACTAGTGAGCCGGACACCACTCTTAAACTCCTCAAGCGAGATCCTGTCTTTGAGATTTTTCTCGAAGACGTCACCCATGAACTCGAGTCGACCCCTTGGACAACAACCCGCACAACCGAGCTATCAGGCACCGTAACGGTGAGCCCAGCCTCCTCAAACTTGGTATTCTTGGCAATACCCGCACGCTCCGCTACAGATGGTGTGCGTATTAATACGCCACCACCACGAAGCGCCCTGATCTCATGGACCCACTCTCTTAAAGTGGGCCCCACCTCACTCACCACCTTGCTAGCCACATCCTTGGCAGTTTGGCCCTGACGGCCCCGCACCACCAAGGACCAAGTCTCGACGGGCTTCACAACCGGTGCAGTGACTACCGAACAACCTCCTCCCACAGCTACAGGGGCAGTCGCCACTGGAGCCGGTGCGAGGAACGTTGCCGGCGCGGTGGGAACAGCGGGTCGAACGGCACACCTACTGCACTCACTGGGCTTAGCATCAAGACGGCGCCGAAGGCGCTCGTTTTGAGCCAGCAAACCTACCACGAGTGCCTCGTACTCCGAAGAGTATCCGAGGACCCTCGCAACCAACTTCTTATCGGAGACCAACCTACGGGTGACCGCATGTGTCCGCTCTACAGCAGCACCGACGTAACCCAGTCCACTAGGACCTACGCGGCTACGGTCACGACCACCATCGCTGCTGGCGGTGGCTGCCGTACCAACAGGTACATTTGGAAGCGGACCCTTCGACACGACTTTCGGCGTACCAGCAGCACGCAGAACCTCACTAACCTTACTTATTGTACTTCTCATCTCCTAAGCCAACGTCCTGATACCACTGGTGCCAGCAACCAACTTGGCGCTGCTACTACCAGCAGCACCCCCTTCACTTACTGCCTGGGCACCACTTGTACCTCTCTTCGGGCTGCCTCTAGCAGGCACACCACCAACTCCTGAACTACTGTCAATGTCAGCGTCAACCGGCTTTGACCTACCCTTCGCTTCAGGCGACCCCAGCTGAACCCGTTTGGGAACAGCTGAGGACGTCGACGACTCACCGTCCGTCATCGAACCAGACATACCAGCATCGCTGCCGCCACTACCAGTTTGGCCCCGCCGCTGACGGCGCTTCACCATACCACAAAATAAGCAAGTATGCAAAGAACACTCACCAGAATCTGCAGTTACTTACTAGCAACAATAAGTACTACAAGAAGCACTATAACGACTTGTTTACAAAATTGGCGAACAAAAAATTTTAAACAAATTACCGTTCTGCACAACTACAGAGATCACAGCAACGATGCTGTGACAAACTAGTTACCGCACACACAACTCACTAATACAGTCGCAAAAATGACCACTATGGAAATCTAACCAACTGACTATCCGCTAACACGTCTGTTCGCAACGAGAGCTCACAAACCAATGAGGCATAGGTGACAGCCGTAACACGAGCTAACAAGATTAAACGCTAGAATTCTTGGAAACCCATTTAGCACCAAGAAGCACACTATTCTGTCAACACCAAATCAGTTTTGCTGGGGGCGACGTGTCGGAAAATTTTCGATCGGCTTGTGTCTGTCAAACAGCTGAGTTTTTGTGTATGTTTTTATTATGGTTGCATTTTTTAGTAACTACCAGTGTTACATCAAAATTTGCACCAGTTTAAAATGAGGTTAAAAATTAAACTTCAGTTTCTACAGATTACAATTGTATGGGTAATCTTCTGCGTTAGTAAGGGGTAACGGAATTAACCTTCGAAATACTTTAATCTTATTTGGTGTAAATGCCATACTAGAATATGTGTGAGGGACCTTTCCTGATACAAAGTTCTGCCGATTTGCAAGTCAGCGCTTGTGCAAATGTTATACTTACAAATATTGTTACGAATTTCCTTTTTCGTCCATTTTAGCGCTGGTTTATTCCCAATAATAAAACAAGGTTCGTTCGAAATTACGATAATTACAACAGTTTGACTTCCTGTTTATTTCACTTATATAACAACGGATTACTTAATTTACACCACTTTACAATAAGTCCTATCTTTTACTATCAATCGCGTTGCTTACTTTCCGGCGGTTAATCAAAACCTTAACTCTCCGTTCCAAAGACCTCAGGTATTTATACGAACCCACCATACTCAAATGTAGTTATCTCTAGTGTATCCAAGAACCTTCTAGTCATTGTTGTTAGTTACCATTCTACTAATTAATGAATCCACCTCTGGAATAATGTAGAAACACCGCGAATAGTGGAGAATTATCTTAACTGAGGCGAATTCATGCTACTGGTTTAGCGAGCTGGTATGTTGTTACATTGTATACTTTCAGGCGCAGCATTAATCGCCCTGTTATTTACATAATGTTAGTCTGGTCATTACGAGTTAGTCAAAGCTTTTACTTAATCGTAACAATATAACAGTTTTAACATAATGTGAAAGCACCATTAATTGCACTGGTCTACTTGGTATATTTCCTGAGTTTAAAGTTTAAGTTTACTGCTGCTCCATTTCTACCGTAAAACTTACCAAGGACGTGTGTCATCCACTGCGGAGAAAATAGTAGGTATAATAGTATAATAATAGTAGGTATCGATTAAATCTATAACGTTACACGCTCCCCTCACATAGGTCTGCTACAAATGTCCATTGTACACCTGTTCCATTTTTGTATATGCAATCTTGTACCAAGAATCCTCTAGTACCTTGTCATGGTGATGTGTATTATGTTAGTGTAATAGAATGTTATTGAAATGGCAACACCTGCATATATTTCTGAGACCCATTGCAAATTAGCACCCGGACACGTTTATTCGAAGGATGTTCGTTCTATACAATTCACTGCGACAAAGGCATGAGAAAAGTTTTTATAGCAAAACTGTGAAGGACATTTGCTACAATAAGAGCACCAGGCGATAGAATGAATGCAGACCGTGGGCTACCTTTGGGAGTCTTATGGAATTAATCGAGTGTATACAACAGTCTTGTGGTCTAACAAAAGTTTATGAATTTTTAATTTCCCTTTAAGAAATAGCAATTCTGCACTAAGTGATTAAAATTATATTTGAAACGTTCATGTCTGGTTTGGTTGCCTCAGCTGTCACTATGCCACAGAAAATGATGGCTAACAAAATGTGAAAAATAATAAATAATTGAATATGTTGAAATGTCCTTAAAGGGATGTCTGTAAGAACAATGTTTAATTTTGTAATTAAAACATAACATATATGGCGATGCTGCCTTCAGTTACAATGTTTTGTTGTGACCGAGCGGTGTAACGAGAAAAGGAAAAGAAGGCGAATACCCTCATTGTGATATTAATGACAGTGGTTAAATTGTGAGAGGAGAGGAAGGAGAAAAATATGTACATACAAAAATGTTTCCCATTACATCCCATGAAGGGGCTATGGAGGACAGCTTCTCAAAACCAGTGAGCTGTGCACTTTCTACATTTATACTCACGTCCTTCAGTTTTATTCCGGAGCCGAACGGTGTAAGGTGGCCGGAGCAGGGATCGTACCCACGTTCTCATTGCATTTTCTATTGCACCATTGCATTGCACCACGACAAACAACAACAATGGTTTCATATTACATCCCATGAAGGAAATAGGGAGAGCTTCTCACAACCAGTGAACTGTGCACTTTCTAGTTTTACACTCACTGACCTAAAAATTTACACCGGTTCCGAACGGTATTTGCAGAAGATTTTTCATGGCTAAGTACTCGATAGTGCCGCCATAACTAAGCGAGGTCACCGTCGTCGAAAGAAATGTAAGGTGGTCAGAGCAGGGAGCCATGTATGAAAGAAATTGGTTAAAAGTAGTGCTCTGGAGTCGGAGTCTGGAATATTTGCCTGGAGTCGGAATTGGAGTCGAACAAATTTGGACGATCTTTTCTTACGATTGGGTTCTTTGCGTATTCAAAGCGGATTGGGCGACATAAAACCTTGGAACCAAGTGTGGAATTAATCCTCATATCTTGAACGAATTTGTTAATGATGATGATGATGACTCCATAATATAAACGCAAGCTCTAAGGTACAAACGACGCCATAAAATTGTGGAATAATCTATACTAGATCCTCTTTGTTGCTTGTATTCCGAAAATCCAGACGATCCATCGCAGCCCCATTTACAGACTAATGTTATCTCTGAGTTATTACATAACTTTGTTCCTCAGAAAAGTCTAATATAATTCTTGACTCAGAGTTCGGAGGAAGATGTGAGAGTCTAGTTTTTGCAGTTGTGTCATGCCTGAACCCTGGTTTCTGTACCGTTCAGACAGCTCATGAACGTTCAGACGAAAAAAATAACAAACCTTATAAGTTCAACTTTTAAAACGAGTAAAAACGTTTGTAAAATCGTTTTTGGTTGCTAAATAATTTACAACAGGTTGAGTAAACAAGAGGTATTATCTTTGAAGTTTCATCGAATATGCCTGCTCCAAGTAGAAGCAGCAATAAAACGAAAAGCAAAACAATTTGTGGGCAATGTTAGCTTTGAATAGAAGAAGATGCAATTGAGTGTGATAAATGTGAGAAACCTCTGCATGTAGTTTGTACTACGTTTGACAAACGTCAGTATGACTACTTATTGAAACATTCAAGTAAAGAGTTTGAATGTCATCTCTGCAGTGAGAATAGTGGTACTCTGAAAAATGATTTGAGTCAGATCAAAACAGAATTGAAAAAGCCATGCAAGAGAACATGAACTTTATGTCAAATAATTTCCACGAGATATTAAAGGGGGTTGCCGAGAATATAAAGAAGCTGAAAATTATGTAGAATGAAACAAAAAATTTAAAACTGAGATAAAACCATTGAAAAGCTCAATTAAATTTCTAAATGAACACCGAGTGAAAAACGACTTTTTAATAAAACAGTGCAACACGAAAATATATAACCATATACGGACACCACTTCGTGATAAAAGACCAAAAAAAAGACCAGTGTCTCCCAGTTTTGCCCAAAGACATGCACTTTTTTAATGGGCCCCAAAGATTTGGGGCCTCGGTGCCATTTTTGCAAAAAAGTGATCATTTTGTCAGCCTCATATTTTGCAAGCCGTTCGGAATTTTGATTTACTCTCTGAGGGAAAGTTGTAGCTGTAGTTGTAAAGAACAAAAATTCAAAATTCAAGGTCAAAATCGCAAAACACTTTAAAAAAAGTCGATTTTTTTGTACCATTTTCCCTGTTCAGGTCCATTGCTAGCAAACTGTTCAAAATTCAAGCAAACAATCAACTACAAAAATGTACCTAAGATCTCAATAAACAACTTTCTAGAACATATGAACTTCCTATAGGAATGATTCTTAACACCGTTTACTACAACATTGAGATACTATGCTACCTCACCGAACGCAGCAGCACAGGCAAAGCAGTAAGCTCAGCACACGCAACAAGGGACGCAGCACACAATAGCGGCATTCATGCAAACGTGAAAGCCGAGAACTTTTGCTCAGCGCAAGTTTCCCTCGCACCGTTGCATGAGGCACCAGGTAAAGTTGCTCAGCGTAGTTGTGCTCAAAACCATATCAGCTGACCAAGATGGATTGCATGTATTATGTATGTGTACTTTTCTACTGTTCTAGTGCTATCACCTTATTTATCCATCCTAGTCAGATGACAACGAAATGCGAAAAGTTTACACGTTTCTCCATCCCACGTTTGCGCAGCAAATTTGTCTCGAAAACTTTCCACTTTTGAGCAAGTCGCTTTGTATGGGAAATTTGTTTGTTTTGACGTTTGCTGTGCAAGTTTACGATGTTTTCGAGTTTACGAGGTTCTTTCGATCTTTCATGAAGACCACTAATATAAAAGCGACACGACGCTCACATCGAGGCATTACACAGCCCGACGTCAACGAGAGCTCAGCGATGAAAGTTATAGATAAAATGGTACAGCGTAATTCGCACACAACATTGGCAACTGACAATTTCAATATGCAGTGTGAAAATATTGACATATTTTGGAATCAGGAAAAAAATGTTCTACAAGATTTCAAAAGGAAAATAATCTTTTAAGTAGAGAATTCAAGGGAGCATTTAAGTTGTTTTTCGACAAAGTAGACTAGACCGGTGATAATTACAATATAGTGTGTCGCCAAAGTTATAACAATTTCATGGCATCGTTGAATGGAGGAAAACATAGTATGAAGTATTGTAAGCCGGTAAACTGGATGAATCGCCTAGGTGATCATGATAAAACCAGTTGCTATGCATGCGTAAATTACACATGATTTGGATCCACAACTTAAGAGAGTGCGATTTGCAAGTCCAGGGCCATCAACATTATAAACATAATTAGAATATTTTTTTTTATTATTTTTTATCATTTCCCTTGCGGAAGTTTTTACTCGATCTGTTTTCCAAACTTATAATTTTCTAAATTTACTCAAGCCCAAGACGTTTTTAAATACTTCAAAGCTTATTTATTAGCTTTATATTATTTTCAAAATAGTCGAGCACAAAAATGTTCCAATGATACCAAGGCTGTCTGTATAGCTACTTTTTTCAGATCTTGCCAAGATCTAAATCAGCAGACGTTCTTGGTTGGTTCTTTATGACAAGAGCTACAACTTTCCCTCAGAGAGTAAATCAAAATTCCGAACGGTTTGCAAGATATGAGCCTGACAAAATGATCACATTTTGCAAAAATGACACCGAGGCCCCAAATCTTTGGGGGCCCATAAAAAAAGTGCATGACTTTGGGCAAAACTGGGAGACACCGTTCTTTTTTTTGGTCTTTAACACACAGTGTAACTGGAGTAAATACTTCAACCGAGTCGTCAGCAGTTGACGTTGTGCTCCAGCTGACAAATGATGCTTACTTTCTTAAAAAATGGCATGACATTTGTTGTGAAGTTAAATTCGAAAACACAAAAGAAGAAAATAACGTCGATTAAACCTAAATGCAAGGAGAATACTGTTGACTTGTCGAACTCGTTCACTAGTTCTCGAACTCGTTCGTTTAAGGTGCCCAGACGTACCCATCACTAATGTACTCGCAATATCTTACATGTGCATTGTGTTCATGAGGGTGATATCTGGTCCCCCTAAATGAGATAAAGGGGTTTTCAACAGAGACGCTACAAAAGTAAATCGCTAGGGACAGCAAACGACGCCATATTTTTTCCCGTTCTTTTGACATTTCTCTTCAGTAAGGTTTGCCATTTCATCATGGAAAGATATACGAGCCAACAACGAGTGGAAATTATTAAAATTTACTACCGAAATTTGGAGTCAGTGGCCTCAACTTCAGTGGCCTCAATCATCCTCAGCGATGAGGCTCATTTCTGGCTGAATGGCTTCGTCAATAAGCAAAATATGCGTTATTGGTCAGACAGCAATCCACACGTAATCCATGAGTCATCATTGCTTCCCGAAAAAATTACGGTTTGGTGCGGTTTATGCGCCGGCGGCGTCATTGGGCCGTACTTCTTCCGTGATGATCAAGACCCGCACATTACTGTGAATGCGAATCGCTCCCGTTCAATGATAACCGAATATTTTTGGCCCCAATTGGATAATATGGACTTGGAGGACATGTGGTTCCAACAGGACGGCGCCACAAGCCACACAACGAATGCCACAATCAATTTATTGGAAACCAAGTTTGGTGGACGTGTTATCTCACGAAATGGCCCAGTCGATTGGCCGCCTCGGTCGTGCGATTTGACGCCGTTAGATTATTTCCTGTGGGGCTAGGTCAAGTCTATGGTCTATGCCAACAAGCCAGCGACGATTGATGAACTTCGTACGAATATCGAACGTGAAATTGCAGCAGTATCGGCCGATTTATGCTTGAAAACCGTCGATAATTGGGTTCATCGCCTGGACTTCTGCAAGCGTGCCCGTGGTGGCCATGCAAAAGAAATCGAGTTCCATACATGATGGCATCGAATGTACTTTCACAGGAATAAAGAATTTCAATAAAAAATTTCATTGGTATCTAAAACCGGTTTTGTTTTATTTAAAAAAACTTTTGTAGCGCTCTTATTGAAAAACCCTTTATATAGTTCATGAACTACCCAACTCTAGAATACCTCCACCAAAACAGTTTACATCAATGACTTTTTAATCCGACAGAATTTAAAACTGTGTCAAACTGATACCTGTTTAAACTTTTGGTTATCAGGCCGTTTATGCTACTGGAGTTAGGATTTTGCACGCTGAAAAATAACGGCCCCAGCACCATATTGCAGGAAACATGTACGTGTTTGTAAGCATTGTTTTCATGAATTGATGATCTTCTGCCCTTTTTGTTTGTGTGTTGTCTTTTGTTTTTAGCTGTTTCAACAAAAAAAAGCCATACTTGGGTCTCAAAAACATATAGTAATCACAGTGTCTCAAACATGTTATATTGAATAGCAAACACAATGTGTTTGGGCACAAGTATAGTAACTGTATTTGCGACAAGCTACAAGCACGCTATATTTGCATCCAAGCCACAAAAAAGACAGATTTTACAGCGCATAGTTATATAAAAAGGGAATTGACAAAACCGCAAGTTATTCGAAATAATGAACTACTTCTGCTGGTGACTCGGATGATTCCTATATGACGCCATCAGATTTAGGTAAAATAAATAATTGTATATCTTGGTTATTATTCTGTCAATACTTTTATGATTAAAAAAAATTACATGGGGTGTCAGGGGACATCCGGTTAGAACGAAATTCCTTTCGCTATATATTATATACTAGTTAGTTCCAACAAAAATACGACAATTTAAATGAGTATATTTTTAGGTCCTTTTTGGAAGAATATGTAGTTATTATATTTTCCCGAAAAGGTAATTTTTTAAAGAGATGTGCTTCTTTTATCAAAAGCTAATGTTCTTTTTAAGAAAAGGTAATATATTTAGGAAGAAGTACTTTCTGTAAGAAAAAGCCATAAGAGTATGATTTTTTACAAAGAAGTACTTTTCTTTTAAGAACGGGTACTTTTTAAAGAAGTGGTACTCTTTTTACGAAAAGGTTATTTTTTAAGAAAATTTACTTATTTTCAGAAAGGCTACTTATCTCAAGAAAAGAGAAGAAAAGAAATTGTTTTATATTGTTTTATTACTTTTAAGAAAAGGAATTTTTGCAGTAAAAGGTATTTTTTTAAGAGAAGGTATTTTTTGAAGAAAAGGTTTTCTATTTTAAAGAAATGGGATTTTGTTTTAGAATTGGCCCATTTTTCTAAAATAGGTACATTTTTAAAAGTAGGTACTTTCTCAAGAAAAGTTATTTTGTTTTACAAAAAAGGTACCCTTTAAAGAAAGTTAGTTTTTTAAGAAAAGGACATATACTTTTTTAAGAAAAGGTAAATATTTAAAAAAGTAAGTTTTTAAGAAAAGGTACTTTTTGTAATAAAATTTACTATTTTTAAGAAAAGGTACTTTGTTCCAGAATATGAATACGTAGTTTTTTTTGAGAAAATTTCCTTTTTTTAAAGAAAAGGTACTTAAACTTAAACTTCTTTCACTTTGGCTTTTCTAAATTTACTTTTTATTGGGTTCATTTACTAAATATTGGTTAAAGGCTCCACCTAGAAAACTTCCCATTAAACAAGAAATTTCCCAACATAGTATGTTAGTCTAGACACAAACCAAAGCAAAGGTCCCAATATAGTTGATTTTTTACCGGGTTGTAGCATAATAGTGTTAAAAGAAGTTGTTTAATTTTTTTTTCATTTATCCCCCATCCCGCAACGTGCGATAAGGAACTTCGTTCCAAAATCAATATTTTTGCAATTTAAAAACATTGAAAAGCAGTACGACCGATGACAGAAGTCCTCCATTCGATGCAGTCTCTATAAATATCCGAAGTATTTCTTCAGTACACATGTTGAATAAATTCAAAAAGTTAATAGATAGTCTACCTAGTATAACTTGTGTGATTTCTGTTCGGGAAGCGTGGTGCAAGGAAGATCTAAAACAAATATATAATATTGCGTGATACAAGGTTAGTTAGGCATCTGATGGTGAACTTGTCACTGAGTTCGAAACTTGTCATGCCAGTGAGTGTGCTTAACTGAATTGTCTATTATTCCAACAAAAACCAACCAGACATTGTCAGCTTGTAGTATGAATTGTCATACATTAACTAAAACTAACAAAATCGGTCATTAAATTCAATTTACGTTTTTATTTTTGATTGCCAATGTATTTCAAATGGTAAATGATAAAGCACACCCTGTTGCATATTTTTGGTTTGTCTCTCTTAAAGGATTTCGTCAATCAAAGAATCGGCTGAAAATTGTAGAAGTTACAGGCCTTCAAAACATGAACAATACCAAAGTCACACAGTACCAAATTCTACATAACAACAGGGTGTCCGCAAATGCAATATCCCGAGAGCCTGATTTCTCCCTTGGATACATGAGCCGAAATTGATAACGTGAGACCATAAATGCTGCGAAATAGAAAAGAGTCTCTATCCGTCTCTTTAGGTTGTGTCGTTGAGGAGAAGGTAGTAGGCCATTTCATCGAGTTCGAGTTGCTTTTGTATTTTACTCTTTGGTTGAACATATAACGGACAGAAATAAAAGGGAATGGATATTTTCGATGGATGCAACCAACATAAAATATAATTTAGCTTTCATTAGCATCAATCAAACACTATTTAATTTTAGTTTCTTGCGCGGTTTGCTTCTGGTTGCTTATCGCTCTCTCACCTATCCACTCTATTTGCTATCAAGTTCCTACTACAAAGCCGATCAGCTGTGTCATGGATACTCCCTGTCTGCACTTTGTACCGTTCTGTCACGAATCGCGTTGTAACTGACTGAAGCATTGCCTTATGCCTCGGTTACGGCAGCAGTTTTCATAGAGTGGGAAAGGTACTTACACTGCCCTTCAGGACCATGAGGCGTACGCCTTGGCTATTTCTGGTTATTGTAGCTTTCCGATATCCAGCTATCTATATATCTGGTTTCGTATGACTTTCACTCTGTTTAATCTTGTGAGAACCTTTGCTTCAACCAGGTACTGATCCGAATCGACATTATCGATTCAATTAACAGCTGACCAATCTGATTATTCGTCTGTTGATCAGGGGATATCCAAGTAGCTTTATGGATGTCTTTATGTTGGAATCCCATACAACTGACAACCATGTTTTTCGATGCGGCAAAATCTAACATTCTCATTCCGTTATCGGAATTGATGCCGTGTAGACAGAATTTACCAATGGGTGGTTGAAAGACATGGCCAGGGTAGCAGTCGTATGTTTCCTCTAGGCGCTCATAGAACATTTCGTTGGTGTCATCGTCGTTTCACTCCGTCGGGGAATGTATGCAAATTACAATTTTATGCAAATGGTGGCCATACGTTCACCCACGGGGTGGAACCTTGACGCGAGATAAAGCAGTCTTTTGCTAACTACATATCCGGAACCAAATTCATGCTTTTCCTCACAGCAGCTATAGTATATGTCACAGTTATTCTTCCATTTACGGCCATGACCTGGCCATCGCATCTCCTGGATAACAGTAATGTCAGCCTTATAATTCTCGGGGACATCTGGCAGTTGAATAGTGGCACGGGATCTGTATTGTGTTCTAACAATACAAATGCCTATACGTAAATTGCCAATGTAACGGTGGCGGAAGGCAAGCCCAGCCCATAGGGGTTTTACATTTTACCTACTGCCCAGGAGAATCAGACGCTGGCCAGAGGTCAGTGTGTCGAAACTGGATTTTTGTTTCTTTACTTTTGATCCGCCTTTGTTTAGTAGTGTAGGATCATAAGAATTCAAAGGACAAAATAATATGTCCGCTTGTTCGAAGAGCTGCAGTGACAGGGTCACTATTTAACCTGAGACGCATCTGTGGTGTAATGGTAGTGTGCGCGGCTCTTGTGCATGAGATCTCTCCCTAATCCCTACATGGGATGTAAAGGGAAACCATGTAAGTATCTGTGATCTGTGCATCTGTGTGTGCCTTCTGACCTAGTTAGCTAACGACGGGTTCCGATAAAGCCATTGCCAGAAACATACTTAATCTAAGACCGAAAGTAGTGAACTGCTTGGACTGCCCTAGGAAGGAATCATTTCGGTCACACCCCAGTGAGAGGCTATCAGAAACTTTCGTGCTCCACGATCAATCCCATGCCCCTGTTTGATAGAAAACACAACGTATTCTTTGTTAACTCATGTTATCGAGTTAATTATGTTCAATGGAGCCATATCCTTACTGGATAGAAGCGTAAACTTGTAAAGGGTGTCTCAGTAAGAGTGCAATTTTTCATTTTAAAGTAAAAGCACGTATTTTGATAGTTGTAATTTTTTTAATTGGATTGTAAAGAAGACAAAACCAAAAATGGTTTCCATTACATACCATGAAGGAATTGGGGAGAGCTTCTCACAACCAGTGAACTGTGCGCTTTTTAGTTTTATACTCACAATGAGTAAAGAAGACATGTTCCGATTAAATATGGAATAAATTATCTGTCAAATGCCCCCACGGCTCTGATGACAGGCCATTATTATTTTCACGAAATTTTCCATGACATTTTCACAGAGATGTGGCTGTATTTCACCGATGACGCGGATTTGAGCTCAGGAATAGTTTCTGGTTTATTTGCATAAACCCGAGATTTCACAAAATCCCAAAGAAAAAAATCGCACTGCGTTAAATAGCATGATCTTGGTGGCCAGTTGGCATCAGAATTTCTTGAAATAATTTATTCTGGAAATCGTTGCTGTAATAAATCGATTGTTTCATGCGCGGTGTGGCAGGTGGCGCCGTCTTGCTAATATCACATGTCGTCCAGATCCATGCCGTCCAGCTGAGGCCACAAGAACTCCATTATCATGTTCCAGTCACTGCAATTTCGGCATCATCATCAAAAAATTAAGGCCCAATAATGCAGCCTGACCAAAATCCGCACCAGACAGTTGCTCGTTGTGGGTGCATTTATCTCTCATTGATTGTATGACGATTTTTTGAGCCCTATATACTACAATTTTATGTATTCACGAAGCCATTCAGCTGGAAACACGCTTCATCGGAGAAGAGGACTTTGTTTGAAATATTTTCATTGACTTCACTTTGCTCCATTGTTCTAATTGCCGGCGCTTTCTGTGGAAGCTAAATTCTGTACGCATGAAGGTTGAGGTCTTTTGTCAAAATTCGCTGCGTAGTGCTTCGTGAAATTTGCCGAATTGATGTCTTCGGGTTTTCGACAACACTCTCGTTTACAGCAGCAATATTTTCAAGAGACCGATCGGTACGTTGACGCACAGGAGTCTTACTGTCCATAACCGACCCAGTTTTTTCAACTTTTTATACCCTCACCCATAGGGATGGGGGCATATATCATTTAATTATACCCTCACCCATAGGATGGGGGTATATATCATTTAATACGTAATACAATGTAACATATAGGAGCCATATTATACCCTTAGTATCTTTGGACGAAATTCGTTTTAGGACTTTTTAAGATGTTTGAGCCATATCCGACTGTCTGTCTGGCTGGCTGGCTGGTCAACACGATACCTGCCGTGAATCTTTATCGATTACCGCGAAATTTTGTCAGTGACTATTATTTGCCAATACAGAGTTTGGGATTGAAAATGGGCGTTTTGGCCACGTCCCTTCTGTTACCTCCCATACAAATCGACACATTTAGCACAAAATCATATTTCTTTCAAACCTTTCTTCTGGTAGATGTGATTAGCTTCAACTCACACACCGGTTAATAAACTGAAAATGCCTACTTATCGGGAGGAAATGGGTGAGATTATCACGCCAATTCTGGTACCTCCCATACAAAACAGGGTGTTCGTCCGGGTTGTCAATCCGATAAATCGCGTGAAACACTTCCGACCTTAATGAAATCAGATACAAGGCTTCACATCAAACGCCAATCACCGATTATAATAATGGCGATTTTGCCACGCCCATTGTGGTACCTCCCATACAAAAGTTGCTTGGCCGTCTGGGTGTTCGGCACGAGAAGTCCCACAAAACCGAACCAATCTTTATGAAAGTTTGTACTAGTCAATATTTAGTCAAATAAAAGTCTCCTATAGAAAATGAGCTGTTTTGCCACACCCATTCTGGTACCTCCGATATAAAAGTTGGGCGGATGACCAGTTGATCGACTCGATAACTCTCGTAAACTACAATCGATAGTAATAAAATTCGGTACTAGGCAATCTGTTGCTAAAAGCTACTGTGTAGGTAATAACTGAGTATTGTGTCACGCCCACTTTCGTACCTCCCATACAAAAGTTGGGCGTGTTTGCGGTTTGCCGTCTCAATATCTCCAATAAATCTTAATCGATCTTAATAAAATTTGGTACTATCAAAATTTTCTCAACAACTTGCCATGCCCATTTTTGTACCTCGCATATAAATATTGGGAGGGAAACTAACTAATTTGGGTATTCAATAATATTTAGCGCAATGTCGTCAATCTGCTATTGAATATGGTCACTTTTGAGTATGGGCGTTTTTATTTAACAGAACTACCACGCAATGGATGACTTAGGGTGAGGGTGCGATTAAGTCGGTTCACCCGACTGAAACTTATGTACTGATTTGATCACTCTTCGAATGGTTGAAATTCTTCGAAGTTTACCAGCGGTTTCAGAATAACTGAAATAAATTATTATTTTACAATGTATAATAAATTCTGAGGGAGCACTTCGACCTAAAATAAATCGTATTCAGTACCAAATAACTCGTTGTCTCATTCAATTTGCATAGAGGTGCCAAATGTCGCAATCTCTGTGGAATGGATGTTGACCACTTTTCTTTAAAAAATATAAAACCATTACAGAAACCCCAATAATTCGGAATCGGAGGACCCAATCGGTAAACCGAACTCGAGTTTTAGCTCCGGGTTTTCTTATGTCAAGTAATGCGGTCAATGTAGCGATTTTGTTATGATACTGTTCTGAACAATATAGAAACCTGAAACCATGAAATGAAACCATTTTCGCGATTATTCGCTACGATTGAACTAAATTATAAGTTGAACTGAAATAAGTTCCACAAACTGTTTGCCTGATATGATACAATTAACTAGTGAACTAAAATGAACTAAATGAACGGAACTACTTCATTCTGCTGGGTTGAACTAAAAGCAGCGCTCAGTCGAATAACCTTAAATGTCCAACTCAAAACTCGTTTGCCTAAAAACGGAAAAGCAATTCGTAGCAAACATCTTTTATTGGTCTTAAAGGATTTCAAGTAGCTTTGGTACTGAGGGATTTTCGATCGATCCCAATTCGCAAATGTAAATTGCATTTATAATTGGTACGATTGATGATGTTACCAATGATACCTACATATTCAGGCACAGTGAGTAGCCAGGTGATTATGAACTTGTCACGGAGTTCGAATCTACTCATCCCAGTGAGGATGCTTTCGTGAATTATTTATTATTCCAATATGTAAGACTTTGAAAGATTGTAGTTATGATCTTCTAATTTACAGTAACATTCAAAACTACGCGCAAAGAAAAAAAAAACGTTTATTGCTCGGTTGCCGCAACAATACTTCGATTGATTTGTATTAATTTATTAATAGCCACCGTTCATGTAAAGGGTTTTTCAACAGAGACGCTACAAAAGTAAATCGATAGGGACAGCAAACGACGCCATATTTTTTCCCGCTCTTTTGACATTTCTCTTCAGTAAGGTTTGCCATTTCATCATGGAAATATATACGAGCCAAAAACGAGTCGAAAATATTAAAATTTACTACCGAAATTTGGAGTCAGTGGTGGCCCCAACTTTAAGAGCGCTACGTCCAATTTATGGTCGTCATAATCGTCCTACCAGATCAACAATTGAGCGTCTAGTGGAAAAATTTGAATCCACAGGCACAGTACAAAATGTTCCCGTGCCAGTGAGACAAAGAAGTGCCCGTAGTGTCGAGAATATTACTGCCGCTGAGGCTTCAGTTCAAGAAAGCCCAAATGTGTCTCTCACACGTCGTTCTCAAGCGTTGGGCATCTGTGTGACGTCGTTGTGGCGAATTTTGCGAAAAGATCTTGGCCTACATCCTTACAAGATCAAATTGACGCAAGAACTGAAGCCACTTCACCACCATAAGCGTCGTATGTTCGTGAATTGGGCTGAGCAACAACTTGAAAATGATTAGGATTTTCATCGGAAAATCACCTTCAGCGATGAGGCTCATTTCTGGCTGAATGGCTTTCGTCAATAAGCAAAATATGCGTTATTGGTCAGACAGCAATCCACACGTAATCCATGAGTCATCATTGCATCCCGAAAAAATTACGGGTTGGTGCGGTTTATGGGCCGGCGGCGTCATTGGGCCGTACTTCTTCCGTGATGATCAAGACCGGCACATTACTGTGAATGCGAATCGCTACCGTTCAATGATAACCGAATATTTTCTAGTTAGTTCTCCCAAATAAACTCGTATATCGCAAATGTGTATCATGTTCTGTTCTGTGTCCAACCATAGAGAAATACTTAAGAGTTTCCATTACTCTCTTCGATGCCTCTTCATGACGACGAGGTAGTAGGCCATTTCATAGAGTTTTATTTCCTGCTGTATTTTACCAATTTTACACTTTCGTTGGACATAAAACGGACAGAAATCAAAGGGAATGCGTATTTTCGTTCAATGCAAACAACACAAAACATAATTTAGCTGTCATTAGTATCAATAAACACTATTAAAAATTAGTTCCTGTCTTCTTTTCTCTCTCATTCTCCATCATCAGCCTAGTACCTTTTCGATCAGCTGTGCCATAGAATCCCCCTGATCAAACACGTACAAAATTACATTTGCCACAAATTTAAAACACGTTTGCGATAACTGAAATTAGCCATTTTTCTAATGAGAGCACAGATTACGAAGAACGTAAATGTCTCGCATTCTCTCACTCTGTCGACTGTATACTAGTGGCCTGCATGAATGCACTCTCTTTTAGAATACATTCATGATCTCACTGTACCAATACCAACGGTTCGAATAGTGTAAACAGCGAAATGAAACGATACGTGCCTGTGTGTTCTTGGAATGGATGTTGTACGAATCTCTGCTCTGTTCGTCTTAGTTCTGTTACGACAACACAACATTTTACTCAATAAATGTTCGGGAATGTAAAAGCCATTCGAATACATAAGAACTATTCGAATGAAAAAACGGTAAATTATGAGTAGATATGGGTCTCATTTGCTTTCTCGTCAATGAAAAGATCAGCAACGTTGTGTGAATATCAAATAAATATGTATTCGTTTTTTATGAGTTTAACTGCAAAAACATATATTAGAAAATGGAAATTGATGAAGTAAATTATTTTAAAAATAATTTATTAAACATTAAAAATATGTAGTCCTCAACTCAATCGGCCGCTGTGGGTGAAGAAAATAGTATTGTTTATTTAATTTCAAGGGGTGAACTCGTTTTGAAGGAGAAAAAAGGCCGCAGCAAAGTTTGGGAAGTTTTTTCCTTAATTGTGGATGGAGACGGCAAAGAAATGAAATATGTCAGTTGCAATAACTGCAAACAAATTTAGAAACATTCAACTTCGACATCAAATCTAGTGAGGCATAAGTGCTACATTTCTAAAATTGACTTAATTTTAATCATATTCTTTATTCCAAAGAAATTAGAACTTCAAATCATACCAAAACAGCATTTGCTTTAGTAACGCTTTTCTTTAATATGTCTCATAAATACATCTCATTATTCGAATAGTTCTGCTTATCTCTAAAGACCTTTTACTCAATCTAATCACTACACCTTCATAAAAGAACTCGGTTTCATTCTGTTTCGTACCCGATGCAACACGCTGAGAAGAATGGTTGTATGTATGGTACTCTAATCGCTAGAATGAGTACATTAACACATTCAAAAACACGAATGTATTTGAATGTGTGAAAATGTATACTCATGCAGAGCTCTACTGTATACACAGTCTTATCCACTCGTTTGATATACACACTCACGCTTACACATAAAAGTGATCACACACTCCAATGCTTCTACCTTGTGGATATGGACATGGATGAACAACTGACGCGTTGTAGTTTGTTGCGCCTTTATTTGTTATTTGATTGCAAGGCGAGACAGACGTGTAGCCAGTGAAAAAAACAATTTATAAAACTTTATGGTTAAAACCAAAATCATAAAAGTTGGAAATTTAAACAAAAAAGACCTTATGGAAGCTATAAATAAAAGTTTTATAACTCGTTTTCTGCAAACGATTTTCAATTCTCGCAAACGTTTTCTGTGTTAAGAGTAATTACAACTCGGTTGCTGTAACCGAAAGAACAGTTAGTGGAACCGTTTTTCGATTCTTGCAAACGTTTTTCAGCTCTAATTTTGCATAACTCGTTTACTGCAAACGTTTTTCAGTTCTCGCAAACGTTTTTTTATGTTGGAGTAACTAGAACGCGGTTGCTGTAACCGAAACAACAGTTGACGGAACCGTTTTTCGTTTCTCGCAAACGTTTTTTCAGCTTATATTTTTCATAACTCGTTTGATGCAAACATTTTTCGGTTCTCCCAAACGAAATGACATGTATGGCTTAATAAAAGTTCGTTTCTCTCAACTAAAGTCCCCAAACGAGCGTCAGTTATCTGAGATTTCGTTTGGGAGGAATGAGTTTTGTCCTTGCAACTAATAAAAATGTGGTCATTACAAAAAATTTGGAACATATTTTGTTTGTTGTAAACGTTTTTCGGTACTCGACAACGATATTATTTATTTAACACAAGGCAAAGTTCTTGTTTAGTTCAACAAAGGTTCGTTTGCTGTAGTTAAATTCCCCAAACGAATACCATATCTGCAGATTTTAATCGAAAAAGATATCTATATCGAGTCACCTTACTGAAACTAATTATCTAGCCCATTAGGTAATTTCCTCATTATCGTTTCATTGCCTCTGTTGCAGGTGCACTTATCTAAATCCATTTTCAACACTAAATCATATATTCCCGTGAAGGATTTATCCCTTGGGCTTACATGTAACTACTACAGCACAGCTATTAACTTGTCACACAATGTCTATGGACTTCATGCCTTTAACTGGAAACATTTGAGGCCTTCACCGAATTGAGTGGATAAACAGTATCCTGGCATTACCGCTGTAGGGACCTGGAGAATGAGTTCCATCACTCATTTGCACATTAACATCTTTAACAACATTTTGTACCAGACTGTATGGTATTTGCTTAGAATCACCTGTCATCAAAGTACATATCATTAAAAGAGGATATGTGAAGGAATGTTGATGAATGACATGAAGATTTAATGGATTTAAATGGGTCTGAAATGAAGGCAAAATATGTGAATGCACAAGCGAATACTAGTTGCTGGAATTTCCAGTTTCCAACTCCCAAGATTTAAAAAGAATCCACTTTCTGTGTGAGGGGGTTTCTGTGTTGCGATGTCTGTCTGTCCATCTGAACGTTGGCATCATGGATGTGTAGCTACATTGACACGTTTACCCACTTTAGGGTGACACTAGGTTATTGTGTTCGCCAAGAAAGTGAAATTTGAAAAGACTGAAACCACACTGGGTACATAGTGTGCCATATAAAAGGTTTGTCAACAGAGACGCTACAAAAGTAAATCGATAGAGACAGCAAACGACGCCAAAGTTTTTCCCGCTCTTTTGACATTTCTCTTCAGTAAGGTTTACCATTTCATCATGGAAAGATATACGAGCCAACAACGAGTCGAAATTATTAAAATTTACTACCGAAATTTGGAGTCAGTGGCCTCAACTTTAAGAGCGCTACGTCCAATTTTTGAATTCTGAATTTCATTTCTGGCTGAATGGCTTCGTCAATAAGCAAAATATGCGTTATTGGTCAGACAGCAATCCACACGTAATCCATGAGTCATCATTGCATCCGAAAAAATTACGGTTTGGTGCGGTTTTTGGGCCGGCGGCGTCATTGGGCCGTACTTCTTCCGTGATGATCAAGACCGGCACATTACTGTGAATGCGAATCGCTACCGTTCAATGATAACCGAATATTTTTGACCCCAATTGGATAATATGGACTAGGAGGACATGTGGTTCCAACAGGACGGCGCCACAAGCCACACAGCGAATGCCACAATAAATTTATTGGAAACCAAGTTTGGTGAACGTGTTATCTCACGAAATGGCCCAGTCGATTGACCGAGTCGGTCGTGCGATTTGACGCCGTTAGATTATTTCCTGTGGGGCTACGTCAAGTCTATGGTCGATGCCAATAAGCCAGCGCTGATTGATGAACTTCGTACGAATATCGAACGTGAAATTGCAGCAGTATCGGCCGATTTATGCTTGAAAACCGTCGAAAATTGGGTTCAGCGTCTGGACTTCTGCAAGCGTGCCCGTGGTGGCCATGCAAAAGAAATCGAGTTCCATACATAATGGCATCGAACGTACTTTCACAGGAATAAAGAATTTCATTGGTATCTAAAAACGGTTTTGTTTTATTTAAAAAAACTTTTGTAGCGCTCTTTTTGAAAAACCCGATAAATCCGTTTCGAATTCGAGACGGACTCGCTTCTTCGTACATTTTGTCCGAAACGGAAAACAGTTTCGGAAACAAACGAACCCGTTTGCGTATGAAATTCCTCTCGAAAACACAAAAGTTTTTTCTACTTTTTCGAACCCCTCTCGAACTCGCAACGGTCTTCATATTCGAATCCGTTTCGGAGTGGTTCTTTAAATAAAATGAATTCGAGGCGAATTAATTGTTATCAATGTTTGCGAGTTCGAAACGGAATCGTTGTCAGCTAATTTTTTGTTTTGTTTGTAATATAAATTTGCGATATTAAACTTTTTAGGCAAAAATATCTGCCGCCAAAAGGTGCTGGGCGGAGGAGGCGTGGATTCGCGCACCACTTACCAAAATACGACCTTGGTATACTCCCGTGATGTTTGCAAATTTGAATTTGTTTCTCTAAACTCGTATTTCGCTTTTATAAGCTTTTACGGGCTCGTAATTGGTTCGACAACCCATATTTCGTTTTTTATGCTTTTACGGACTCGTAACGAGGTCGAAAAGGATCCGCATCCGTTTTTATGCACATTGGGGTAGATGGAAGAATTGTATATTTTCCTAAATGTCGTATTGTCCCATGTGGAAAATTATATGTCACCCTACTTTTTTATGAACTCATTTTATGTGTGTGTGTGTGTGTGTGTACTTTTATAGTTATATAACTTGCAAACAAACGACGAAGAATGTCGTAATGGTTGTACAAAAAAAAAGTGCCTTTTCCCTTTCTCTCTCATGTAGTTTTCAGCGCATGATTAAGGATAATGGATAAAGGACACTATATAATACCACTGCATACAATTTATATGTGTATGCGATGGTATTTGCATTTAAACACACGTGTTGAATATATAGAAGTGCAGCAAATACAAATGTATGTATATACTTATAGATAGACACACTCAGAAAAATCAAAGTCCAATATAAGTAGAATTGGTCTAGACTTAAGGAAAATTGAAAGAAATAACCCACGACAATGGGGATTTACTCATCACGATTATCCATTACCCTCAGGGAAATGAGGAAAATAATTGGTAGCCACCCACGACGATGGGTAATGGGTGATCGATAATATGAAAAAATTAGAAAAAATTTATATATCTCGGAAACGGAGCGTCCAATCGAAAGAATAATAAAAATGTTACCTATGCGAGAGGCTGTACCCACTATGCGAGAGGCTGTACCCACTGGATCGCTAAAGCTAAATTTTTACAAATAAAAAATCGCTACAACGCCCCCATGTCTATATCCCAGAAACGGAGCGTCCAATGGAAAAAATTACCAATTTTTCCGTTTTCTAGGGATTTTTCGAAAACTGATCCAATTCGTATGGAAGAATTTTTTCTTCAAAAAATCGCCAAAATAGGAACTTCGCGAAAATAAAAAAAGTGGCTATAACTCGAAAATGGTTCGTTCAATCGAAAAAATAATAAAAGTACGGCAGTACGGCATCACTTTTTTTAAAAAAAAATCGCTAATACTACATTATTTCGAATAAAAAGCGCTATAACGCCCCCATGTCCAATAACCAATTTTTCCGTTTTCTAGGGGTTTTTCGAAAACTGATCCAATTTGTATGGAAGAATTTTGTTCTTCAAAAAATCGCCAAAATAGAAACTTCGCGAAAATAAAAAAGTGCCTATAACTCGAAAATGGTTCGTTCAATCGAAAAAATAATAAAAATTTTAACTCTAAGGCTTTGCCCACGCGATGGCTTCAGTACGGCATCACTTTTTTTTTAAACCGCTAAAACTAAATTATTTCGAATAAAAAGCGCTAAAACGCCCCCATGCCTATATCTCGGAAACGGAGCGTCCAATCGAAAAAATAAACAATTTTTGCGGCTTCTAAGGGGTTTTCATAAAGTGATCCAATTCGTATGCATTTTTTTTTTTAAAATCTCAAAAATAAGAAAATCGCTAAAATAAGAAAGTGGCTATAACTCGAAAACGGTGCGTCCAATCGAAAAAATTATAAAAATTTTACCTCTGTCAGGGGCTTTACTCACTGGATTCCTTCAGTGGGGCATCACTTTTTTTTAAAAAAATCGGTAAAACTAAATTTTTTCAAATAAAAAATCGCTACAACGCCCCAAGTCTATATCTCGGAAACGGAGCGTCCAATCAAAAAAAAAAATTTCCTGTTTCTAGGGGTATTTAGAAAACTGGTCCAATTCGTATGAAAGATTTTTTTTTCAAAAAATCACCAAAATAAGAAACTTGCTAAAATGAAAAAGGGGCTATAACTCGAACTCTGATTAACACATTGTGATAATGGCCCTGACAATATATCCGTTTCATAATTTATTGGATTTTTATCAAACCTTGTAACTACAAAAAGAATTCAATTTAATAGAATTGTACCAAGAAAATTTAAAAATTTAAAAAAAAATTAAAATTATAATTGAATATAACGGGTTTTTCAACAGAGACGCTACAAAAGTAAATCGATAGGGGCAGCAAACGACGCCATATTTTTTCCCGCTCTTTTAACATTTCTCTTCAGTAAGGTTTGCCATTTCATCATGGAAAGATATACGAGCCAACAACGAGTCGAAATTATCAACATTTACTACCGAAATTTGGACGCAGTGGCCTCAACTTCAGTGGTCTCAATCATCTTCAGCGATGAGGCTCATTTCTGGCTGAATGGCTTCGTCAATAAGCAAAATATGCGTTATTGGTTAGACATCAATCCACACGTAATCCATGAGTCATCATTGCATCCCGAAAAAATTACGGTTTGGTGCGGTTTATGGGCCGGCGGCGTCATTGGGCCGTACTTCTTCCGTGATGATCAAGACCGGCACACTACTGTGAATGCGAATCGTTACCGTTCAAAGATAACCGAATATTTTTGGACTTGGAGGACAATGCCACAATCAATTTATTGGAAACCAAGTTTGGTGAACGTGGTATCTCACGAAATGGCTCAGTCGATTGGCCGCCTCCTGTGAGGCTACGTCAAGTCTATGGTCTATGCCAACAAGCCAGCGACGATTGATGAACTTCGTACGAATATCGAACGTGAAATTGCAGCTGTATCGGCCGATTTATTCTTGAAAACCGTCGAAAATTGGGTTCAGCGTCTGGACTTCTGCAAGCGTGCCCGTGGTGGCCATGCAAAAGAAATCGAGTTCCATACATAATGGCATCGAACGTATTTTCACAGGAATAAAGAATTTCATTGGTATCTAAAACCAGGTTTGTTTTATTTAAAAAAACTTTTGTAGCGCTCTTATTGAAAAACCCGTTACATACTTGTATTGACATAAATATTGTTGCTAACTTGAACATACCCATTATAATGGTAAAATTGAACATACCCTTTTATTATCATATGGTTTTTGAAAGGTTAACCTCTGTAGCGTTCGTCAGTTACGGGAGTTTGAAATTGTGTCAACTTTCACCATGGAGTGATCAGATAAGGAAACCCGTATCGCAGTTATAGCATTTTTTAAGTGTGGAAAGAAAAAAAAGAATATTTTAAAAACGTGTCGCATATTCGTCTACAGGTGCATACAATTGTTCGAGGAGACTGAAGATATAAAAGACCGCCCCCGGTCGGGCCCCCCACGTACCGTTCGGACACAGCAAGTCATCAAAGCCGTCAAAGCTAGAATTCAACGAAATGCCTTCTGGAAACAACAAATCATGGCCCGTGAGATGAAAATAACGCAAAAGTCCTTGAGTCGAATTATTAAAAAAGACTTGGGACTTGGAGCTTTCAAACGGCGTACAGGACGTTTGTTGACTGCAACTTGCATGGAAAAATCTTGTTTACGGATGAAAACATTTTTTATCGTACAGGAAACATTGAACAAACAAACTTATAGGCTTTATGCACGACCATATAAAAAAGCATCTAATCTCATTCCACGGGTCGAAAAGGGGTCATCATCCAGCTGCATTCATGGTTTGGTGGGGTGCCTCTTATGGTGTAACTGACTTGCATTTCTGTGAACAAAGGGCCAAAACATCGGCCAAAGTTTACCATGAAACCGTTTTGGAGGCAGTCCTGAACCCGCTTAACAATTCCCTGTTCCAAAACCAGCCGTGGACTTTCCAGCAAGATTCAGCACCAGCTCATAATGTTAAAACGACACAAAACTGGCTTCACTCGTAGCAAGCGTGGTAACTGACTGTTTCGTTGTCATACGTGCAGCGTCTTTTGCATCAGTTGAAATGCGACGTTCTTCGTCGTACCATGGCTTATGCTTCTGTGGTTTTTGATAGACAAGTTCAGTACTTGCGGAGGTTTCCAAAGTGTGGGAGATGGGCTTCTACTGCGTATCTGGGTCCTCAGGAGGGGGGGTATTCTGCCCCATCAGGAGAGTGAGATATTGTTGATAGGACAGTGACATCTCCGGTATTTGCAGTGTGTCAATATCTAGTTTTTCCCGTGTGCGGCTTCGTACGTTCCTCGCCCTGCTCAGTCTTGTCCGAATTTTCACAGGCACCGGGAAATGATCCGAGTCGATATTGGCACCTCGAATCACACGTACATCCATTACACTAGAAGAGTGCCTGCCATCTATTACCAAGTGATCAGTCTGGTTCTTCCTTCTCTGATTTAGCGATAAGTTGATTTCGAGAAATGGCCTCCAAGGTCGTGCGGTTGTAAACCTCTGGATTATTTCCCGTGGAGTTACGTGAAGTCACTGGTTTATACGGATAAACAAGCAACAATTGATGCCTTGGAGGTCGCAAGTCGTCGTTTTACTCATTACATACGACCAGCAATACTCGAAAAAGTGCTCGATAATTGGACGTCCAGAATGCGTTTCGTCATGAACAGCAAATATTCATGACTTGTAAGCTTGTAGTATGCACTTCACATACATTAACCAAAAACTAACAAAAAATCGGTCATATAAATTCAAATAAACGTAACTGCCACTAGCCCGGTCATCGAAAGTGCTATACCACGGAAAAATACAACTCTGTGATATAGATTAAACTCACCTCAGCTCACAGCACTGCAACAATGCAAGAACGCATGAGGAAAAGAAGAGGAAACATTATGTCTGTTCTTGTTGTTGGAATTATAGGCATTTCACAGATGTTGTTACTTAGCGATCTTCGATCGATACTAATTCTCACATGTGACTTGCAGAATTGAGTTTGTATATACAGTAAAAGCTCCCATAAGAGGACACCCACCGTCGGCGAAGATTTTGTCCGTTAAGTGGAGATGTCCGGTTATTAGAGCGGAACACAACATTTTTGAATATTATTTATTTTTTGAATTTATATCTTTTGTAGAAATCTTATTACATATGTATGTATTGTATAAAAACAGTATTTAACAATTTTTTAAATTAAGATGTGTGAAAATAATGTGAGATATTTTTTTGCTTGAATTTGCTTTCTGTTTCTTTCGACATTTGCTCTTTATAGTGAATTTCTAATGACTTTAAATGTTCAAATGCTGTGTAGCCAATTTGCCAATTTGCTGCAAGGCTTCCTTATACAAAGATATTTTGTTAAGGTCTTCTACGGTGATAACTGCATCATCTCGTTTATGTTATGGTTTATGTTGTTATGGTCTTCAACAAAGACTTCTATAAAATCAGATTCTGTCAAAAGGTTTCCACCAATTTGAATAAATTCAGGGCATTCAAAATTCTGAGATCCAACAACCTGACTATCAAATGTTGCAAGAGTTGATAACGGCATATCGTCCTCCGAAAAAAAATTCTAAAGAAATGCAGCCTTTTATAAATTCTGCCTTTCGGAAACAGTTTTTAGAAGTGATGACAACGTTATTAAATGCCCGTGGGCGTGCTGCTTTTTCAATCACCAATAATTGTTCTTTCCCCCCAGCCATGTCGACACAAAATAAAATTGTAAGTCTATCTTTTGAAATTTTTCCACCAATCCATTTTTCGGTTTTTAAAGCCAGAGTTTTATCCTGTAGAGCACGAAAGAAAAGGCCGCTCTCATCTGCATTATAAATGTCCTCAGGCACATATCCAGATAACATAGAGGTTAGTGTCAGTCACATCTGCTTGATTTACGCTTGAAGCTTCTCCTGAAATGCTCCTAAAATGTATGGAATGTCTGTTACGCCACTTTTGCAGCCAGCCATCAGAGGCAGAGAAATCGTAATAGCCAGTTTTGTCCACAAGTAGACAGTCAAAATTTCTCTTCACTCAAATGCCAACAAACACAACGACTGAAACCCTAGTGATTCTCTGTTCTTTCTCTTACTCTCTTCATAGAATATTTCAATACACGAGCAGCTTTTTGTAAGTGCTATTGTATATAACTATACAAATTCCAAACATGTTGAAGTAAAATTACATAAACTATGCAAAAAGTATGAAATAATCAAGATATGACGCGTGAGAGAAATACCTTTGAGTGTATTTCTAGCACTTTTGGTTCTCTTTTACCAGGGTAGCCAAATCGTCAAATTCTAGATCGTCTTTGATTTTTATTTTCTTAACGATGTTTTCATCTCTTAAGGACTGATTAGTGACTCTGACGTAACGTAACGTAGCATACTATAAAGTGTTGCAAGTAATTACGGTTGCAAGTAATTACTTGTACAGCCCTAAATTCAGCAAAGCAATATAAATTCATTTTTTTTTGTGTTTCAGTGGAATTAGTGTCCACTTGTTAGAGATTTTTTGAACAAAAGTTTTGCGAATTATGTGTCCGCGGCCGGTCATTAATAAGGATTTTGCTTTCTGTTTACAATAAAACCAAGATTCGTCCGCTCAATGGAGCTGTCCGCGAGGAGAGCTTTTACTGTATACGATTGATGATCAATCGATGGTAACAATTCAGGCACAGTAGTTAGGCATCTGATGATGAACTTGTCACGGAGTTCGAAACTAGTCATGCCAGTGAGTGTGTGTTGAACTGAATTGTCTATCATTTCCAACAAAAACTAACCATTTATCAATTAGAAAAATGTTCATGACTTGTAAGCTTGTAGTATGGGCGAATTTGCCACGCCCATTCGGGTCACTGATGGGCGAATAAAAACCCCTTTTAATGGAATTCGGATCCACAGGTAGACTTAAGGTGGGGGTAGCTTTAAGTCGGTTCACCTGACTGAAATTTCTGTACTGGTTTCTTAGTTATAATTTCATAATTTCAAGCAGTTTATACACAAATTATTTTCTCTATATATTCTAATTTCTGTCTTCGAGTGAAAACAAAATATTATTTTTTTTTATGTAAATTACTAGGAATTTCCTAAACGATGTAAACATTTGATTTTAATGAAATTTTGAATTAGCTTCAAGTATATGAACTAATTTGGAATTAAGAAAAATATACTCAGGCTTAGTTGAGCTTCAGAAAATTGTGTTACTCTTGATTGCAGTTGCGAAGTAAACCGGTGTATGGATTTTGTTCATACATTTTTCTGAGTGTCACTGCACTTCCATTATAATGTATAAATATTACAAATAAATAAATGCATTTCTTTACCTATGCTACAATTCATACAGGGTGCAATGTATAGAGACAGAGAATGTACTTTAATGATTTATTTTATCGAAATGTACAATGAGAATCGAATAGAGTCGAACATTTGTTTTGTGCGTTTAAAAAAATCCAATTTAATTATTAATTTTAATGTTCTCTGCGAATTTAGTCAAGTTCTACAACAGAAGCTAGTCACTTTAATCCCACCGAAATTTGGTACTTGTAGGTCGAAAGGTTTCGAACGTTTGACTTTATTTCTGATCGGAAATGACAGTATAGTCGAAATTGATAAGTAATATGTTTTTGGTCGACTGGATATATTTGGTTGTGGAACCCAAGATTGTGGAACAGAAGTCAAATTTCTTTGGACGAGAACACTAATGAAAGCACTAATGTTTCGATGTCGTGGTACAGGCGCTTATTTTCCAAAGAATTCTCACGGAGGGTAAGAGATATTTTGTCATTTATATCACTATGTTGTGGGAAAATTGTTCGTCTCGCTTCAATATTAAATCAACAAGGGTCTTTGTGATAAACTAGACTTAAGGATTATAATGAACCGATACACTACACGCTGAAAATCTGTAGTTTGGATATAAATATAACATGTGTTTGGAACTTGTCGCAAATATTATATACTTGTGTCCAAACGCATTGTTGTTGCTATTCAATATTACATGTTTGAGACACAATGATTAATATGTTGTAACATATGTGTTTGCGACCCAAATATATCTGTGTTTGTAATATAAATACAGCCATGTTTGTTGCACTGTTTATGCTCTCGAGAGAGGAAGGGAATAAAAGAGGGAATGTAAGTGTGTATCTGTATTTTTGCATTATTCTCTCAGTTAGTGATTCATAAATATTCCTGAATGTGCGTGCAAATAGCAGATGAAGTCAGTGTTTCTCATTTTGGCTGATTATTGTATTTTAGTCAATGGTTCATCGGACAGAGGATATCAAAAGCGCTTGATCAGTGAAAAAAGACTAAACTAATGCTCGGACGGTTAAATGGTTTGTGATGTTGCTTTGGTTTTTGTGTATTTGTTTCGCATATATTTATGTGTGCTACCAAAGTGAGAAACGATTTTGAGGATAGAAACTGGAAAGGGCAACGACGTGAATTCCTTTTTCTGTCCGAGCCTCTATTGAAAAAATCGGAATGGCAGACCATTTGTGATATATAATAGAAAAAACACAAATAATTAATACACGCTTGTCTTGCATGAACTAGAGCTGTACCGAAAGGTATAAGTTGATACAGCTCTAGTTCATGCAAGACAAGCGTGTATTAATTACTTGTGTTTTTTCTATTATATTTCACAAATGGTCCGCCATTCCGATTTTTTCAGTAGAGGCTCGGACAGAAAAAGGGATTCACATCGTTGCCCTTTCCATAAGTATATTGTTTGTGTACCAACGCATATTGATAATCAAGGAGGAGAAGCAGGATAATGAGAAGCAAAAGAGCAGCAGATTCTCATTTCATAAAAAAAGTAATGCATTCAATGCAAGTAATTGTAAAAAGGGTAATTTTAAATAATTTAATTTTTTGTATCAATTATTTATTTTAATTATAATAAATAAAGAAAGAAAGAATAATTCGTTTCTAAATATTATTATTTTTGGGAGAAAATACGCGTATGTTTCCACGTAAGCATATGGAGGTTTGGGTGAAACACGCGAATGCTTCCACGAAAGTATATGGATGTTTGTGATGAAGCACGCATATGTTTCCACATAAAACCATACATATTTGTCAGTAAACATGGTAATGTTTGCATTTAAATACACCTGAGTTTGGGACTTGCAAATATATAAATGTTTGAAGTGTGTTCCAAACATATACATGGTTCCTGCAGAATATGTTTGGGAGAATATGTTACAGAGGCCGTATTTTTCAGCGTATAAAAACATTTATTTTGCCATTACGTCACACACACAAACAATAAACCTTTAGAAGTCGTTTGGCGCAAATTATTTCGTTTACTACTTACTGTTACGATTAACAGCAAATATTGATACTTCCCGCAAAGACAAAAAATCTTTTATGGTAAAAATATTTTTTTTAAATTTTTTAATTCACAAGATTTTCATAATTTATTTTTGCGGCAAATAAATAAAGCCTGTTACTCACACGCATACACTCAAAGATTATCATTCTTATGAGTTGCTTCTCTCTTTTGTGAGAGAAACAATATTCCAATGCTCACAAAAACCGATACGGAGTCGTTTCGAACCAGTTACTTACTTATCCGGTCTCGAACAACCAAGGAAGATAACATATTTCGATAACCAGTTCGATATTTTGCCTTATCTCTCCAGTTGGCATTACCAAGTGTAAGCAGGGATTCGTAAACCTGATCCCTCCAGCGGAGTCTTGGTCTTCCTATTTGTTCGTCTTCCTTCGAGTTCGGTTTCGAAACCCTTTCGTGCTGGTTCGTCTTCACCCATTCTACGGACATGGCCTAGCCAGCGCAACCGGGTATTTTTGATTCGCTTAACTATGTCAATGTCGCGATATAGCTCATACAGCTCATGGTTCATGCGTCGCCGATACTCGCCGTTGTGCGCTATAAATAAATAAATGGTTTCCCATTATATCCCATGAAGGAATCGGGGAGAGCTTCTCACAACCAGTGAGCTGTGCTCTTTCTAGTTTTATACTCACTGATTGGGACCTACAGTTTTACCCCGGTTTCGAACGGTATTTTTGAGAAGCATTTTCATGGCTAAATACTCGATAGTGTCGCCGGCACTATGTGAGGTGACCGCCGTCGACAGAAATTTTAAGGTGGTCAGAGCAGGGATCGAACCTAGGATCTCAAGTACAAGAGGCGCGCACACTACCCATTGCACCACCGATGGCCATCAAATTCCCGGAGTATTTGCCCCCCGAAGACTCCTACAGATGTTTCGTCTGTTTGCAATAAGACCCAAGATTCTACGCCATAAAGCAAGGCAGGTTGTATGAGAGTCTGGAATAGCTGGACTTTTGACACCCGAGAGAGGGCTTTATCTCCAAAGTGCCTGCTTAGCCCAAAATAACATCTATTCGCACACACAATTCTCCACTTGATCACAAGGCTGATGTTCTCGTGTCCGTCTACGGCACATTCGAGGTATATAAATTCGCCAACCACCTCGAAATTATAACAGTTAGCAACGTTCACGGTTTGGCCTAATCGCGTGGAGGCCCTGCTCGTTGAAACCATTAAGCTTGTCCTGTCCCCATTTACAATCAGACCCACTTTTGCCGACCTCTTCTCAAGTCTCGAAAACATCGCCGTAACTTCTCTAATTGTGCGTCCAATAATATCTATATCATCAGCATACGCGAGCACCATGTGACTTTTGCTGCTGATGGTTTAACCAGTTACGGATCCGTAAAATCATAAAAAAAGCGAAATGTGAGTTCTCGAACCCGTTGCGAGTTCTTAAAATCATAGAAAGGTAAATCAGTGAGATTGCGATTTTGCGGATCCGTCTCGAACCCGTTACGAGTCCGTAAAAGCATTAAAAGCGAATCAGTGAAATTGCGATTTGATACATCCGTCTCGAACCCGTTACGAGTCCGTAGAAACCATAGAATAACAAACATAGGGTCTGCAACAGCTGTTTTTCTTGGATCCGTTTCGAAAGAGTTACGGATACGTAAAATCATAAAAAGCGAAATGTGAGTTCTCGAACCCGTTACGAGTACTTACAGACTTAGAAAAGTAAATCAGTGAGATTACGATTTGGCGGATCCGTCTCGAACCTGTTAAGAGTCGGCAGAAGCATAAAAAGTTAATCAGTGAAATATTTAGTGTCGCAGATTCATATCTGAGTTGCTAAAACACAAAAACTTAAACAAAAAATACTAAAACGATATAAATTTAGCTGACGACGAATTTTTTTATTTCTAAAATTTAATTTATAATCCCAAGGTGTACAGAAATAGGAGCGGATCCGTTTCAAACCCATTACGAGCCGTAAAATCACAAAAAAAAACGAAATGTGAGCTCTCGACTCCGTCTCGAACCTGTTACGAGTCCGAAAAATCATAAAAAACGAATCAGTGAAATTACTATTTGGCGATTATATTTACAAAAAACGAATCCGAAACGGATTCGAGACGAATCCGAAAAAGTACAACAAACGATTCGCGTTTTCGAGAGGAATTTCATAAGAAAACGAATTCTTTGAGTCCGTTTCGGACAAAATATCCGAAGAAACGGATCCGTCTCGAGTTCGTAATGGATTCGTATGGCACACTGGGATGTAAGTGAAAAACTTCAGTGGATTAGAGGTAGAAAATAGGGTCAATAACCGTTCAGAGCGAATCTTTTATTTACAAAAACCCGATTCGAATATGAAGTCCGTTACGAGTTCGAGACGGATCCGAAAAAGTATAAAAAGGATTCGCATTTTCCAGAGGAATTTCATACTCAAACGAATTTGTTAAGAGTCCGTAACGGATGTTCGTTTCGGACAGAATGTACGAAGAAACGGATGCGTCTCCAATTCGTAACGGATTCATACGATATGGCACACTGGGTAATAACTTTATATTTTGTCTGATAGTGTGTGTCTAAGATTTCTGTAGAATGGTAGATTAAGTAGAATTGTGAAATCGTTCACGTTACAATTTTATTTCGAATTTGCATGCGTTTTAAATGTCGTAAATGTAAAGTTTTTTCCATGAGATTCCTCAAAACAGCATCCTTAAAAAATATAATGTCTACAAATTGTGTAATTACTCTTCTTAAACACATACATATATTTATTATATAGTACTTTGTTAACAACCATCAAATATCTTAAGGATTTTTAAGAAAATGCAACAACTACAAAGGTGTAATAGACATTAACATATTACTAACAGACAACATTTGCTGGAATATGTTTCAAAACTATAATATGTTATTATTATTATCGTTTAATAAACTAGAACTCCTGCAGTTTGATAACACAGTGCAACACGAAAAAATATAACCATATACGGACAACACTACGTGATAAAAGACCAAAAAGAAAAAGACCCCTGTCTCCCAGTTTTGCCCAAAGTCCTCCAGGTTTTTTTTATGGGCCCCCAAAGAAGTGGAGCCTCGATGTCATTTTTGCAAAAAAGTGATCATTTTTTCAAGCTCATATCTTGCAAACTGTTCGGAATTTTGAGGCAAAGTTGTAGCTCTTGTCATAAAGAACAAAAATTGTAAACATATAAAATAAAAAACTTCATCTTCAAGGTCAAAATCGCGAAAAACTTTAAAAAATGAGCGAAAAATTGCCCAAAAAGCGTTTTTTTATTTTCCGCTTTTACGAACAAATTTACTTTATGAAAAATTCGCCAATTTTCTTTGGCCTGGTAGGGCTTACAGCGTTGATTAAAACCCGAAAGTTTTTTTAAGGAGGCCGATCCAACTTCTTGAGATATAGGCCTTCATAGCTTGAGTATATAATCGCTTATATCTCACCCATTTCGTATCCGATCTGGTTGACATGGGTATCATTGAGAAGACCTTTGAAAACGCTATAAATCTGTATATAAATATGTTAATTTTTATTAACTCATTGGGGCAAATAAAAAAAAAAAGATTTTTTTAACCCCACTTTTTTAATAAAAATCTGATTTTCTCAAAAAACAGCCCTAGTAAACTTATTTCTTCCCAGACTCACTGATAGTAAGTGCATTCTAATAAAAATTCTCAAGCTGGTGGGTGAGTTCCCGTGCCCAAACTATCAAACAACTACCTGGAAGCAAACATCTGCATTGAATTCACATTAAAACAACCCAAAATATAAAAAAAATACCTGGAAACACATTGTAGCTCTTGTCATAAAGATGAAATTGTGAACATATAAAATCAAAAAACTTCTATCAAAAAACTACCTGGAAGCAAACATCTGCATTGAATTCACATAAAAACAACCCAAAATATAAAACAAATATCTGGAAACACATTGGAGATCTTGTCATAAAATTGAAACTGTGAACATATAAAATCAAAAATCTACCTGGAAGCGAATATCTGCATTGAATTCACAAGGGACGCAGCACACAATATAAAAGCGACACGACGCTCACATTTATTATTTATTATTTATTGTTGGTTCTGTTTCAAGCTTGAAAGCAGTGTTGTTGCATGTGTCGAACCGAAAACCTTCCATTCTGCTAGCAATGGGTATTAACATGAAAGAAAGCTATGAAACATTGAAAGATATAATGGAAAAAATCAAATACTACGAAAATAAATGGAAGATTTGCTGTGATTTGAAGGTCATCAACATTTTGAAAGGGATAATCGATAAGGGCGGCTTTCCGACATTCTTTTGTTTTCTTTGTACTTGGGATTCGCGCTCACCTCTGAATCAATACCAATGTAATTCGTGGAGACCAAGAGGACGTGTTGAGGAACAAATGAAACAACATAAACTGAGGAATGCACCTTTAATAGACAATACTCAAGACATCTTGCTGCCACCGCTCCACATAAAATTGGGAATTGTTTAAAAATTCATCGAAGTGGCCGTTGTAAATTGCCCAAACACATTCGACTATTTGAAAAGCGTTTTCCCAAAGCGTAGCGATGACAAAATTAAACAAGGTATTGTAGTAAATTTAAAACGAATTTTTGTTCACCTCATTGTACTATTTTCACTTTGTTAATGTTTTCTTTTCTGTCTTTATTTTTTGTCTTCATTTAACAGGCGTACTTAATGGCCCTGACATTAGAAAGCTATTCAAGAGCAACTTTGAATCATCGCTTCATGATTATAATCATTCAATGGCATGGATTTACCTTCAGCGTGTATGCACCAGAGTCTTGGGAGGGGATCGAGACGCGGAACCGGAAGCAAGAGAATGGGTGAAAGAAATGGTGTATTATTTTGAGAAAATCGGTACATCGATGACATTAAAGCTGCATTTTCTTCATTTTCATTTTGACGATTTTATCAAGCAACCCCCTACCGAATCCGATGAGCAAGGAGAACGGTTTCACCAAACCACAATGCCCATGGAAAATCGGTACAAAGGCAAAAAACTCAACGCATTGCTTGCAGAGGTAATATCAATTTTATTGATGCATTTTTTTGCATTCCTTTTTAGTTTCTTTTCTAATTCATTTCAGGTATGTTGGTGGAGTCACAAGATCACCCTGTATGATGTTAATGAAGTATGGAAGTAACGTGCCTGTAGACACCAAAAGTTCCGAATCAGAGTCAGATTCGGACGACGATTTGGATCCACAACTTCAAAGAGTGCGATTTGCAAGTCCAGGGCCATCAACATTATAAACATAATACGAATATTTTTTTTTATAATTTTTGTAATAGATAGCATAGTATTGTAGTGCCATCCCTGCTGAGACTACTAATCCCTACAACACTGAATTATTATTACTAAATATCCATGCTACTACTCTTTGTTACAACCCTAACTCTAAATGTCAACCCATACCACCTAAGGACTGAGATTAATAAAATCAGTAATAGTATAACAATGAAACATGCAACATGCCTTTTCACTTACGGGAGAAGGCTTTATAGTATCTCAATTTTGAAGTAAAGAAAAAACAAATGAAATTAAAAAATTGTCGGGAAATTTTTCACTTTTGCGGCTATCTAAGGGCTACCTAAACGGTGTTAAGAATCATTCCCAGGAAGTTCATATGTTCTAGAAAGTTGTTTATTGACATCTTAGGATCATTCTTGTAGGTGATTGTTTCCTTGAATTTTGAACGGTTTGCTACCTATGGACCTGAACAGGGGAAAAAAGGTAAAAAAATTTAATTTTTTAAAGATTTTTGCGGTTTTGACTTTAAAGATGAAGTTTTTTTTGATTTATGACAAGAGCTACAACTTTGCCCCAGAGAGTAAATCAAAATTCCGAACGGTTTGCAAGATATGAGCTTGAGAAAATGATCACTTTTTGCAAAAATGACACCGAGGCCCCACTTCTTTGGGGGCCCATAAAAAAAACCTGGAGGACTTTGGGCAAAACTGGGAGACAGGGGTCTTTTTTTTTGGTCTTTTATCACGTAGTGGTGTCCGTATATGGTTATTTTGCCATGACTTAAAAAATTACACACTTAATATACAACACCCAAAAAATAAAGATAGAGCTTGATAGCAATCAATTGTTGCTACTTATAAGCAGACAATTTGTCTGCTGTTACAACAAATTTACTGTCATAACGCCAAACTGTTGCATAAACATAATGTTACGATTAAAATGCATTAAATTGTTGGCTTAACTAACCTTTACATTTGCAGTACGCCGGATCAGCAGTATAATTTGTAGTGTATATTTCAGATTGATTCTCTAATCGTCAGTTTTTAAGTGCTTAGTTAACCATCGGATTACTTAATCTAAAAACGAAGATAACTAAAGATTAGCTTTGCATTTTGTTTTGCAGTGGCGAGTTAATATAAGCGTCTTATTGATAACGATCATGGCAACCCTTCTATTCTTATTGGAAACAAACATCTGTTTTGACCTAAATAACAAAACAACACTGAGGAACATCAAAACTGGAATTATGTGAAATATCGTAAGAAAAATATGAAGAAAATCGAAGCCATTTTAACAAAAATTTATAAACAACTATGTACGCATCAATTTAACAATCTAGGCTTGAAGTATGTGTACAAAGACTCAACAAAGAAAATTATATTTTATACAATCTAACATTTCTCCGTTTGACAATCGTAATGTAATTGTCAAAATTTTGTGGTTCTAACAACAAGTTAACTATCCAACATTTGTTGGTTAAATCATTGTCAACCATTTACTGAAAAACACAATTCGATGATTAACCACATTTTAACTAAGAAACAAAGATAACCAGAGACTGAAAACCCGGTCATTAGTATATTCAAAAACGAAACCGTGTAACCAAATTGCCAAATTTATTTTCGGCGAACCGGTTTCACCAGTTATTTCAAGTGGATTTCAATTGCTTTCTATGGCCATTAAACCCGGAAGACAGGCACAAAAGTCTTTGCCAAGGAATTATCTCGTCGCCTGTTTCCTGAAATAAGTTGTCCAATGGAAATGGAAGGCATATCTTATTTAGCTGTAAGGTCCGGAGCTGATGACAACACAAGAAGTTCACAGAAAACAAATTAGTACTGAAATCAATCACGAAACTTATCAACTCAATTACTTTTGTATTTGAATTTCAGCTAACGAAGCAAATTGTCAACTCAAGCAGACAAACTATAGGTCGGTAAATATTGTTACGAATTTTCTTAATCGTCCGCTTTAGCGCTGTTTAACTTCCGTTAATACAAAAATGTTCGGTCTTAAATTACGATAAGTACAACCGGGTTAGTTCCTTATATTTTACTTATATAGTTTTAAAGTCACCACTTTACAATAAGTCCATATTTAGATATCAATTAGCGCTGCTTACTTTTCCGCGTTTAAAAACAGACTGACTCATAGTGCCAAAAACCTCCGCTATTTACACGAGTTATTATTCTTGCCACCAGGGTCTCTATCAGTTTTCAGATTTTTCTACCCGATTCCACAACCTATAGTATAGCATTGTAAATAACGCATTTGCAGCGAACTCGTCAACTATTTTGTGATAAAGGTATACTTTCGGGCGCATCATTAATCGCAGTGTTATTTACATTTTGTTCATTTGGTCATTAAGAGTAAGAAAAGCCTTCTATTCATACATAACAATTTATTTCAATTGAAGTTGTAATAAGCGAGAGCAAAAATTTTACTAATCTTTTAAATAAATGTGAAGTTGTGATGAGTTTAAAGTTAATCAAGAGTTAATTAATTTTTCAATTATATGCATAACCAAACGAAGTTCAATAATATCTGATATCTTATTTCAATTACATATGTAATTAAATTGAACACAAACTTAATCAACGAAATTAATAATGTGAGATAGACTGCAGTAAATACGAACAAGACTATTAACACGAAATGCCATATAGTGCTGGCGTATGCTGACGACATAGACATCATTGGGTGAAATTTGCGAGAGGTTACTGCAGTATTTTCAAGAATCGAAAAGGAATCAGCGAAGGTGGGTCTTGCTGTTAATGTGGGCAAGACAAAATTGATGGTGTCAACGACTACAGAAACCTCTCGACTTGGTCCGCACTTGAACGTTGACAACGATTTAATTTTGAAGTGGTAGATGAATTTGTCTACCTTGGATGCGCCGTGAACAAGGACAGCAACGTCGGCCTGGAAATAGATAGGGGGAATGGTGCTTGCAAATAGATGCTATTTTGGGCTCAGCAAGCAGTTTAGGAACAAAGCCCTCTCTCGACGGACAAAAGTCCAGCTATATCAGTCTCTCATTTTACCTGTCTTGATATATGGCTCCGAAACTTGGGTCATATCGCAAGCGGTTGAAAAACACCTGAGAGTTTTCGAGAGAAAAATTCTCCGTAAAATATATGGTCCTGTTAGGGAAAACGGCGAGTACCGACGTCGCTGGAACGCAGAGCTATATAATTTATATTCTGGCGTGGACATAGCTAGACGAATCAAAGTGGGCCAATTGCGTTGGCTAGGCCATGATATCAGAATGGATAAAGATGAGCCAGCGCGAAAGGTTTTCGATAACAAACCCGATGGAAGCACGAAAAGAGGACGACCAAGACTCCGCTGGAAAGACCAGGCAGAAGAATCCCCCCGTATCCTTGGTGTTACCAACTGGCGAGAAAAGGCGAAGGATAGAGCCAGTTGAAAGAATTTTTTGAAATTTGTTTAATTTGTTTGTTTAATCCTCGTTCTTATCGGGGTATCAGTCTCTTACCAGTATTTGGAAAAGTACTGGAGAGGATTCTGGTGCAGGGACTAAATGAGAGAGTCGCTGACAGCATGTGCCGTTGGCAGTTCGGCTTTGTAAGGGGCCGAAGTGTTGAAGATGCCTGGGCGCACGTGAGGAGAACTGTTGTAGAGTGCACTCAGAAGTATCTTCAGGGTGTTTTCATCGACTTTAAAGGTGCGTTTGATTATCTGAGTTGGGCGAGCGTGGAAGAAAGACTAGCGGGGCTAGGGTGTCAAGAAGTAGCACTCTGGAGAAGTTACTTCTATGACAGAAAAGCAGTGATAGTCGGGGCAAATAGTTCTGAGTGTGTTGATGTGGTCCGAAGATGTCCACAGGGTTTCATTTGTGGACCGTTTGTGTGGAATCTGATGATGGATTCGCTTTTGCAAGAGCTTGAGGCCGAATGCAAGATATGTGCGTACGCTGATGACTTGCTTGTTATGGTCGAGGGTAGATCTCGTTCCGAGTTGGAACAGCTGTCCTCGGCTATGATGAGTATTGTCACTCGGTGGGGCGAGCATGTAGGAGTTAGTTTGTCGGTGGAAAAGACAGTGACCATATTGCTGAAGGGTAGTTTCAAGTCCCATTTTCCAATCGTGCGTTGGGATGGTGGTGGCACAATCCGTTACTCCACGGAGGTGAAGTACCTCGGAGTCACCATGGGAGAAAAGATGAACTTTTTGCCTCATATAGGGAGACTTCGCGAGAAACTGACGTCGGTCTGAGTCGACAAGCAGTCAGGACAGGGGCCTTTTTGTTGCCATGGCAACATTTGGGTCTTCTGTTTGGTGCGAAACTGCGAGAAGCGTCTTCGGGCAACGTCGATTATTCTCTGTTCAGAGAGTAATGTTATTGGCATGTATGCCAGTATGTCGTACGGTGTCTATAGAGGCTCTACAAGTTTTGATGGGTGCCACTCCTCTTGATCAAGAGGTGATGCGTCGTAGCATGGACAAGAGGGGGTACGCACTGGGTGAGTCAGATTGGCTCATTGTTGGAGCAGAGAGCATGAGTAGAAGTGAGCGGCGGGCTCGGTTAGATGCGTTAGTCACATCTGAGTGGCAGGGTCCTTGGAATTCCAGTACCAACGGTCGAGTAACGTATAGATTTATGCCGGATGTAGAATTCGTCGGGAAAAACCCTGAGTTTAGCTTCAACCAAAGCCTTGGTTTCATACTGACAGGTCACGGGTCGTTGAATGCATTCTTGCACAGAATGAGACTTGCCGATCGGGAGTCGTGTGATTGCGAAGCGCCAATCGAAGATTGGCTCCAAGTTTTGTGCGAGGGTCCCCTTTACGGGGCTTTTAGGGATTTAGTTGTCATGTGTGTCACCAGATCCGGTGGTGAGTGGTGTGTGAGTAGTATGCTTCTGTCTCCGGATGCGTTGTGTGTGGCAACGCGGTTTGCCTCTCGTGTTTTCGCGAGTCGGCGCGCTAGGACGGTTTAGTTGTTGTTGTGGGTTTCACTGGTCTCTATCGGTGTCTCCCTTTTGTAGTGATTAAATGGTTTTCGTGATCCAGGCTTTTTCAAGCTAGTTATTCAGCCGTTTAGGATCTCGTTGTCGGTACTGCTGAATCCTGCGAACACAGAGACTGCCAGTTCCCGGACTTTGTCGGAGTCGAATATGGAAGTGGATTAGCCGCGAGGTCTGACCAGAGGCCTATTTCTGGTACCGTGTGCTGTTTGGGATTGACACGTGGAAGGTCTCGAACTCGTGCCCTTTCAGTTTGTGTCTTGTTTTGTGACCCACGGGGGCATCATCGGGCGAAGCCTGAAGACTGGCTGCCGATCGCTGTCATTGACCGGAAGAGGTGGAAACAGCCTTGCTCCCACGGTGAGAAAGCTGCAGCCGTCTGACTGTAGTTATTAGACCGTTTAAATTACAATCTTAGCATTTAAATGGTAATGTCACGTGATGTTGTTGTTGGTGTTGATATTGTAAAATTGTTTCACGATTGATGCTTTTGTCGCCGGGGTTGACCAGTCCCCTACTTAGTACAAAGTAAAAACTGGAAGCAGCTTCACTGTGAAACTCGTACCAAAGAGTATGCCTATCTGGTAGCACGGGTGGGTTGGCCCCCTTGTGGGAGATCGTGCTGGCTGTGGTTGCCACCAAAATCGCTGGTAGAGGCTATGTAGTTGCCTTGTATATCAGTTACTTGTAACGAAGTATGCTAGGCAGGTGCATATCCTCGAAATATGGGATCCGTGGCCCTTATTACGGAAGAGGTTTGGATAGTACCTCACTCTTTACCAAGGAGGAGTAGCTCATGTACAGAGAGTTGCTCAATTGGTAGCTCGTGGACGGAAGAAAGAAGTCGCGCTGGCGGATATGCGAATACGGGGCGTTTGTTCTCCCACGTAATCGTGCATACCAACGGCGTAAGGCTTCCTATTCCTGATCTCTTGGCTGTCCCTCTATGCGCGGATATCTCACGGGCGGCGTATCAAACATGTTCTTGGTGGTGCGGTGCTCACCTGTGGTTAAGGCCTTCACGTCGAGAACCACATTAAATCACGCGGACTCTGACCTCATGAGGTTGTGAAATAGTCAATAAGAGTAAGTAGACGTGACTCAGCGAAATTCTGGGACACATATAACTTGTTTTTGACCGATACAACTTTTCCCGGTAGTCAGAACCCCCGTCGATCACTGACCCCTACCATTTGTCGCACAGTGTAATATATTGTCGAATAATAGTGTTATTACTTAATTGTAAATGTGAAGTTTGTGAAACTAGACATAAATGTTGCGCTTGTAGGAACTTGACCTTGGCCATTGTTTATTTTACCTTGTTTTATTAACGGACAAACAAACAAATATCAAGCATGTTTGGTTTCCCCTTCTAAGCAGTCTATTCAGCTGAGTTTACTAACATATTTCTTTGAGTCTGTGCGCTTTTTAGTAAAGTTTTAAAATAATGACATTCTTGATAAATGCTTTTAACTTGAATTGTATAAAATGCAATAACGTAAAATCTGCAGAAAATTGTGCATTAAGTTGCAGATAAGGGGTTCTTGTTAAGACTGATTATTGTCATAGCAACCCTCGCGCAATCTGCATCAACCATGACTGCACTTGTTCCAGTGATATATTTTGGTTTGTTTTCAGCATTAGCATGTCATATGAGTACACGAGTACATATTCTCACAGTGCACTCGTTCTGGTTAAGCACAAATACAAGATAACGATTCCGGAAACAAAAAGTCTTAGGTGCTATGGCACTCCAGCTGCTGACGTCGCTGCCAGGTTACCTATACTTGTCCTTGACTACCTGCTTGATTTTCCTCGTTGACTTACATTACACGTCACATTTGCTAGAGCATGTTGGCACAAAAGTGGGGGATACATTGCTCTAGGAACGATTGTGCGACACTTGATGAGGTTTATTCACCATAGTGCAAATGCGTACCAAGTCGTTGGGTATCTTCACAATGTTTTCAAATCGCACATATTTTTTTTTTATCATTAATGGCAATAAATTGCCACACTTGCGGCCGGTTAGTTGCAATAAACCGATTGATTCAAAACAGTGTAGGAGTAGGAAACTAAGCCAAAGAAAAACATTCACACTAAAATCTAAAATTTTAAAGAATTGTATTTCTATTCCCGTTAATAATTGATAGTACTTTTTTCTTGCTACAGTTTTTCTTTAAAAATCTATATCGTTACGAAAAATCCATTCCACTTAGTTCATATTAAAATTTGAATGTCAACAGTTGTTCTTGTTCTATAAAGTGACATATAATTTTTTCCGCTTAGTGAAAAAAATCTAAACGCCGCACAATCGTTCAGAACCATTTTTTGTTGGCCAAAACTGTGTAAGTTTCGATCTAATTGAGATAGTTTAGTATTTTTTTTATTGGACAGATAATTTCTTGTACTTTACTCGAATTTAAATTTAATTCAAATCGGTTTAGTAGTTATTGAGGAATTCAAGGTCAAAGTTTAAATTTTAATATGTTTTAGCATTTATCACGAAAATTTTGAGTTTTTGTGGATAAATAAACCATACAAAAACCAGTTCTCCCATTTTATCGATTCTACAAGAGGATCCACATAGAAATTGTTTTGGAACCCACTCCGTGTAAGTTTAATGTTAGTCATGTATGGTGGAAAACTGGTCGAAGGCTCTGAGACATATGTATACATTTTTTTCAATCGCAATGGTGGAAATGGCATCACCCAGTGAATCAAATTTTCCGACAATGTCTGATATCAGACAATTCTGAACAATATCTGAACTCTATCGAGAATTCTTACCGAAATGGTAACGAATTCTGTTCGATTTGTCTGAGGATTTTTTATTTATTATATTCCGAAATATCTGAACGAATACGGCCCGAATTCTGTTAGACTTGTCTGAGGGATTTTTATTAATTTTTTATTCAGACTTCTCTTAACGAGCTCGCAACGAATTCTGAACTATTTATCTGAGGTAGTCTATTCGCTTAAAATTTTTGCTATTTGCTTCATATTTTACAGTTATTGTTATTGTGTTCAGACATGTCGTAACTAATTCTGAACGAATTCTTAACTGTTTGGCTGAGGTATTTTTTTATTTCAAATTCTTGATTTTTGTTTGTTTACATTTAAAGTAATTGTCTTTTGTTCTATGCATTGTACTTTTGTGATGTTTTCTATATTTCTATGTTCAGTTCTCTTTAAGCATTCAGCGCTACTGTTCTTATCGTGTATCAGCAAAAAAAGTGACAATTAAAATTAAATAAAAAACAAATAAATGGTTTCCCATTACATCCCATGAAGGGACCGGGGAGAACTTCTCACAATCACTGAGCTGTGCGCTTTCCAGTTTTCACTCACTGATTGGGTCCTACAGTTTTACACCGATTCCGAACGGTATATTGAGAAGCTTTGGTATAATTTGTTTGAAAAATAAATAATTTTAGCTAAATTTGTTTATTTAAACATGTCTCATCAAGCCTTCAGAAAAAAATTGAAACGGCACGACACTTACTAAGTTCCTTATTATTTTTATATTACACTGTGCGACACCAAAAAAAATGATGGGGTTCTGTCAACGGATTCTGGTAGAAAGGTCTACAAAAAAATATACGTGTATCGGCGTTTTGCCAGATCTGATCAGAATTTTTTTAGGGCGGTCAAAGTTTCCTCCCTTCGGGACTTTCCTGCAACATATCAGCATGCAAAATTGTGTGTTCCTTTCTTCTGAGGTACATAATATGTTCAGAAGTTTTATAGAAAAGATTCGGATAAATATTTTTTGTGGAACAATTTAACAAATTAATTTTTACTTTTTTTTGAAAACTCGCAAAAAACTGCTCCAAAATGACGGGGGCGTGGCCA
>OZ008369.1:145411211-145487344 GCA_963931995.1 Phaonia tiefii
AAACTTCTCAAGACACCTCTTCCAGGTAATTTTTCAAGACGCCTCTTCCAGGTTCAGGTATATAATTAAATTTCCATCAGAGAAAAGGCTTAATTTCAAACGAGATACAGATCAATGTGCACAAGTGTCTAGGCAAACAATAGACAAATTCTCAGAAAATAACAACTCAGTTGACATAAGCCGGCGGATAAACTTTTGTCTAAACTTAAACACGTGATAGCTGAGAACAAAAGCTACAATGTTTGTTCTTACGCCAATTGCCTAGGTGGCTTCGTTTTCGAGATATTCGTGTTTAAAATAATTGCATTTTTGAATGCATTTTCAATCAATGCAGAATCTACTTTTTAAACGAAAAAGAAATATCATTAAAAATTGCTTCAAAAGTGATTTTAAATCAAATGCGACAGGAAATGACTATTAATACAACTACAACTGAAATATGCATAACGCAACAAGGCCCTCATGCATAACGCAACAAGGCCCTCATTTTGAAAATTTTCGTTAATTGAAAACATTTTAAAAAAAAATTCGTTTTCATTTCAAACGAAAAAATAAATTATTTAAAATCAATTTTGAAGCAATTTTCAATGATATTTCTTTTTCATTTAAAAAGTAGATTATACATTTATTGAAAATGCATTCAAAAATGCAATTATTTTAAACACGAATATCTCGAAAACGAAGCCACCTAGGCAATTGGCGTAAGAACAAACATTGTAGCTTTTTTTTTTATCTGCTATCACGTGTTTAAGTTTAGACAAAAGTTTATCCGCCGGCTTATGTCAACTGAGTTGTTATTTTCTGAGAATTTGTCTATTGTTTGCCTAGACACTTGTGCACATTGATCTGTATCTCGTTTGAAATTAAGCCTTTTCTCTGATGGAACTTTAATTATATACCTGAACCTGGAAGAGGCGTCTTGAAAAATTACCTGGAAGAGGTGTCTTGAGAAGTTTTTCTCTTCAGTCAGAATTTTCACTTCGCCAAAGTTAGATTTGTGTCCGGTTAAAGTACAGTGGGCTGCGAGTGCTGTCTTTTAATCTAACGGCTTTTAATGAGCTTTTTGGTCCAACTTATGTTCAGATATTGTAGTTTTCAATTTGTTCATTGTAGTACCAACATATAACTACTTTCTGGCATATGTTGGACTTGTCAGCATTACATCGAATTTTGTACACAACGTTTGGCTTGTCATATTTTTCAATAATAGACCTTGTCCTGCTAAATAAACTATTCACGTTTAAATGCGATTTCAACGCCAATTCAAATTTTTCGTTGTCATATATACGTATATTGGAATATTTCAATCTTTTAGAGAAACCCGGAACATACGTTGTGGTTTTATACATTCTGTCAGATTTAGTATGGCGTTCTGACGGCTGGCTCGTCTCTCCCCTTGATATCAGATTGTCTATAATTTTCCTTGAGCAACTATTCAATTTAAGTATTTCTTCCATTTTCCCCTTATTCGTCTTGTAGAATTCAGCGTCCCTCATCTTCATAACTCTCTTAATGAAGTTGTTCGCAGTGATAATATTTGTCCTTCTGGGGTGTTTGGAATGATAATTTATCAATCGTCCCGACGCTGTAGGTTTTTCGTACCAGTCCATTTTGAGGGCATTTCCTTGTCTGATAACCAAACTGTTCAAATATGGTAGCCTATTGTCCCTTTCCTCTTTGAGAGTGAATTGCAGTTGTCCTTCTAAAAGAATTCAATGCTGTTATCATGTTGTCCACTTCAGTTCTTCTGATAAAACAAATAAAAAATAAATGGTGACCCATTACATCCCATGAAGGGACAGGGGAGAGCTTCTCACAATCACTGAGCTGTGCGCTTTCCAGTTTTCACTCACTGATTGGGACCTACAGTTTTACACCGATTCCGAAAGGTATTCTTGAGAAGCTTTTTCATGGCTAAATACTCGAAAGTGTCGCCGCCACTATGCGAGGGGACCACTGCCGAAAGAAATTTTGAGGTAATCTGAGCAGGGATCGACCCCAGGATCTCAACAAATAAATTGTCCACATATTTCGTCAAGATTTTCGGCTTCTCCCCCAATGTGACGAGTACTGTATCCAATAAAACCTTTATGATAATGTCAAATATAATTGGTGATGCTACGGAACCAATGAGCATACCCTTCCACTGTTCGTAGAATCTATCTTCATACTGGAAATAGCGTGTATCCTTAATGCTGAATGTCAAGATTTCCATAAAATCTTTAGGTGGTATATTCGAGTACGGTTCAATTTTGTCCCAGTTATTCTCTATAGCCCTTAGACCTAGAGTAATTGGTATGTTCTGGAATAAATTCACGTCAAATGAAGCTATTATTTCATCCTCACACTCAGAGAACAAATTGTTTGAAAAGAGGTCGTAGCAACCGTAAATTCGGCTGTTACCACCGAATTGAGGTTGCCACGACCGAATTGAGGTTACCACAACCGGATTGAGGTTGTTACGACCGAATTTAGTCCCCACAACCAAAATTCGGTTGAAGCAACCTCGTTTCATAATTGATTCGGTTGTGACAACTGAATCTTCAATTATATTCGCTCAGTCAACTAAATTTTTTAAAATTTCGGTTGAAACAACCGAATTTTAAATTAATTCGGATGCAACAACCGAAATTGGTCCCTAATTCGGTTGGGGTAACCAAATCTGGCCTTCATCAACCTCAATTCGGTTGTAGCAACAGAATTTGACATCAATTCGGTTGTAACTATCGAATTTGGTTCAATTCGGTCGCCATAACCAAATCTAGCCTTAATTCAGTTGCAACGACCGAATTTGGCGTCAATTCAGTTGCTGTAACCGTATTTCTCATGAATTCTGTAGGTACAACCGAATTCCTTTTCAATTCGGTTACCACAACATAATTCTATGTATTCAAAATCTGATGTTTAAAATTGTATAATCAGATATTATTTTAAAAAGGTAAGTAAAATATATTTTGTATTAAACCGTCTTATTTTGCAGATGTTATTTAAGCAGATATCAAAAGCAGATATATATGCGGCTTTCGACCTAGAGCAACCGATACAACACGTCAGAATTAGTGCGGTGTCCCATGATGGCCGGGACTTCAATAAAGGTTGGAAGAGGCATGTAAATCAAATTTATTATTTTACTTATATAGATTACCCCATATATATGACTTTATTTTTTCGGTTTTAATTCATTTATAAAAATACAAGAAAATAAATCGTCACTTAATAATAAAAAGACTTTAATAATTTATTTATGACAGTATCAAAATTCGGTTGTAACTACCTCTAATTCGGCTCTGACAACCTCTAATGAGGTTGTGTCAACCTCTAATGAGGTTGTGTCAACTTCCAATGAGGTTGTGTCAACTAGTGCTGCGACATCGACCTCAAAACATTGACGTTTTACAACATCGATGTTTCAAATAAGAGACATCGATGTCGATAAAACATCGACCTCAAAACATCGATGTTTTTTGGGATGTTTCATTTTTGGTGGCTTTTTTTAGTCTTCAGTTGTTTCGGCTTAAGGTCATAAGAATAAAAAGAAAACACTTCAAGTATTTCTTCTTACAATTTTATTAATATTTTCCAATATTTCGAAATCGATGTACCAAAATTGAAACAGAGGAGGTAATTTACACCACTGGTCACAAACATCGATGTTTCTTCGATCATCAATGCTTTTGCCGATGTTTTGTATTTGCTGCAATTCTCTTTTAGATATGTGTTATCAACATATAAATCACCCTTTTCCCCGATATAAAGGTGAAAAACTACAAAACTTGATTAAAATAACTAGTTTCCCATTACATCCCATGTTTAACCAGCTACGCATAATGGTGGTGGTTGGCGTCTGGCGGCGAATAAATGGACAAATATTCCCAATTCGAGTTTATATTAATATTTTATGGTTTAAATTTCCTTATATTAAGGCAATTTGTTACAATCGTCGTTTTCAAAACATCGATGTCGATGTTGCAGCCCTAGTGTCAACCTCTAATGATGTTGTGTCAACCTCTAGTGAAGTTGTGTCAACCTCTGATGAGGTTGTGCCAACCTCTAATTTGGTTGTAACAACCTCTCAATTCGGTTACGGCTAATTCAGCTGCCTCAACCGAATTTTTCTGTGCGTGCATAAATGCTTATGTTCCGAATCCTCGTTTTTATGTCCGCTGCATTCTTTACGTTGTATTTTGAATTCTTCGTCACGTTCTTAAGTATATCCGACACAAACTTGCATAGTCCTTAACCCGGTCCATCAGTTGATGAACAAATGGGTCTCAATGGAGTACCATCTTTGTGGATCTTAGGTAATTCGTATATTCTGGGTGCAGTTGCAGTTCTCGTGGTCAATTCAAATTATCCCTCGTATAGTTTATCTACTAATTATCTTGTAGTCCTGTTGTGGGAACTCTCCTTAAACGTCTGTAGGTGATGTTACCCATCTTCCTCTCATGATCATCTAATTTCGCTGCTACCATTTTGCCGCATTCATTATAAGAATACCTTTATTCGAATTCAAATATTTTCTCGTGCGACCTACTGTACCTAGACTTGTCTGTCTCGCTCGTCTAGTTTCAATTTGTATAAGTTGTCGTCTACACTGAAAGAAAAGCACTTCATAGCATCAATGAATGGGTTACGTTAATGGGTATACATTGATGCAATGAAAAGTTTCTTTGATGCTATGAAATGTAACATTACTTCAATGAACTCCTTCATTGCTGTAGTTTTTGAATTTGTGGACCGTCATTAATGCTAAGAAACCTTTTACATTGATGGAATGAAATATGTTTTTCAGGTAAATATGGGAGGGAAACTATAGAGAAAAATTGCAGGCATTTTATCCACATTGTAAAGTAGAATCTTTCAAATATGCCTTTACATTACACTAATTTTATTGAATTTTAAAATATTTTTTCTAAAAAAGCAATAATGAAACATCTTTCTTTAATATAATGTACCTTTTCATTAATTTTGAACGATTTGTATAAATGTATGTATTTACATATGTATTTATATACAGTAGCTGTGACACAATATATGAGTGCCAGTATGAGATAAGGAATAAATAAGAAAAATATTAAAGGCTGGAATGCAGAATCCCGCGCCATTTAAAAAAAAAAAACGAAAATCGAGCAAAATAAGAGGATTTCAAAAACCCAAAATTTTTTGTCGGCCCGACCTATTGGAACCCACAGGTCCAAAAAATCCAAAATTTGAAACAGAGATATTCATCTCCCTGGCCTCGTCCCAGAAAACCTAATAATCGTCGAAAAAAATCGTGCCACAAAAAGTCCGAACTTTGCAGACCCATAACTTCTAAAATAGGGATTCCCTCTAACTTTTCCATTTAACATTTTTTTGCTTACAATCGCCAACATTTTTTTCTGACCATTTTTGGACCCTATGAACCCCATATTGTGCTCGATTTTCGTTGTTTTTAAATGGCGCGGGTTGCATTTGTTCCAAATAATTTACATGATAGTGTGGCAAAAATTAAAATTGCATTTAATTATGAAAACTGGCTTATACTATCAATGAAACATATTCATACCATGAATGAAGCCGGTTCATACCATCAATGAAACCTGTTCATACCATAAATGAAACCTCTTCATACCAACTATGAAACTAGTTCATGCCATCAATGAAACGTGTTATACCATCAATGAAATATGTTCATACAATCAATAAAACATATTCAGACCTTCAATGAAACATTTTCATACCATAAATGAAACCTGTTTATTACATTAATGAAACATGCTCATAGCATTAATGAAACGTGTTCATAGCATCATCATAACGACAATGACTATATTTCATTACATCAATGAAACGGTTTATAATATCAATGTAACATTTTTCTTTAATACAATGATAATGTTCCATTCCGGTTAGAGAGTTTACATTAATTTCAGGTCTATGAAACATTTTTCGTTTAATGTAACATTGTTCATAGCATTAATGAAGCCCGACATTGGCTCAAAAACAATGACACTTTTCATCGATGCAATGTAAGAATTCATTAATGGTATGAAGGTTTTTCTTTAAGTGTATCAATCTCACGAATTTCAGTCTTGATATATCTTGTCGTTCTCTGTCGCCAATTGTCTGCACACACTCCTGCCCTTCTGTGATGCACTTAAATATGTGTTTGATGTAGTTCCCGCCCATATTTTGACAGTTCATTTTTGTCGACGCCATTAGTTTCCCTGCGAAGTTTCAGCTCGATTGGATCGCGGGAAAAGGGTTAGAAATCAATCCAAAGTTTTTCCGATATGCATACAGACAGGTGAAGTTAATATAAAGAATTTAAAACTGGTGATTCCCGTAGTTCTCACTTTTTTGAAGCTAAATAAAAACAAACAATACACGGAGCTCAGAAATTGGCACTTTAGGTTCTAATTTTAGGGTGTTCAATGCACTTAAACGCAGGTTCTTATTTCGAATTCCGGTAGTTATAATTTGTGCGCGTCTACTGTACTCCTATTGTAAATTCATTTGAATATTCAAATACTGCAGTATCTTGAGTAATCTTGTTTCCCATAAACAGAATATCTGCATGTAAATAACTAAATGAACGTTATCTGTGCTGTATCCTTAAAATACATTATTTTCAATGCGCTATTTAATTAAGTTTATTTTGATGTTCCTTTGAGTGGCGGTATTTACATTTCGCTTTAAATCTCATTTAGTTGTTATAAAATATTTAAATCGAAAACTACTTCATTATCCTGTCACTGCGTAATTGGCTTCTTTAAAGAGAAATGTGAAAAATGCGAAAGAATCTGTAATATCTCTAGTTTGCTATCAAAGCATTAGATAATGTCCTAGTTTTGTTGTTCTGTTATTTACTCAACTTTTACGCGCTGCAGTTTGTTCTTTGCATCACTTTGTCCGCGTTCAAAGTTGAATTCTTTACTCATAAATTCTTAATTGTAGAGAACTAAATAGAAATTAGCATGTTCAAGATATAATGAGAAAAACTGCTGGAATTTTAATCAAAACTTGATGTCTCAAAACAAACTACAACTGAACGAATTGGGCGAGATGTTGTCTCATCAAGACACTGCCACATGTCCTACATCCCGAGAAACAATTTACTTACACTGTGCAGCGGGCTCGGCGAACCTACTAAAATCTCAATTTAAATCTGACCTGTTGAGACTATCTCGTACTTCAGGAAACTATTTGTTAGGGGGTGACTTCAACTGTCGCAATCAAGCCTGGGGTTGCTTACGAGCAAATTGCTGGGGAAACATTCTTGAAAATCTGTTAATGACTAATAAATTCGCCATAGCCCATACACCAAATCCAACGTTCGTCCCAAATACAACCAACTCTAGTCCTTCAGTTTTAGATTTTTTTCTTACTAACGCCCCTGATAAACTATCAGGGCCAATGACAATGAATAGTCTAGGCTCCGACCATCTCCCAGTACTCACTTTTTTCAACAGCAGCTTCTGTAAAACAGTTGAATATAAATTTAATTTAAAAAGAACAAATTGGGGCTTGAATAAAAGAACAATTACAAATTTACTGCACCATCATGCACCAGCACTTCGAACTTCATCTGACGTCGATAATGCAATTCGCACGCTTATAGATGTAATCAAAGAAAGCATCAACAGCGCTGCCCCCAAAATCCCTGTAGGCAAACAGTTCGGTGAAAAGATCCCTAATTATATTTTAAACATGATTAAACGCAGAAATAGCTCTAGAAGGTTATGGATTAGATTTAGACAGCCCCAATATAGAAATGATTTTAAAAAGCTAAATACTGCAATTCAGTATCAGCTGTTGATCTTCAGAAACAGAAAATGGAACCTATTTTTGTCCAGTCTCCCTAAAGCCTCTTCTAAACTTTGGAATAGAGCCAAAGTATTAAAGAAGAAACATAGTAGCTTACCTACACTTCAAGATAACGGTGTAAGTTATTACACCAATCTAAGCAAAGCTGAAATTCTGGCTCAAAAATTCTCATTGAACCATACGCTTTCAGATAGACTAAGTAACTCAGAAACCAAAAACTTAGTCCAAAGCTCCATTGAAGATTTGGACAGACTAATCCCGAACTACAATGACTGCCTACAAATCGTAGAATCTAGAGTCTCCCTACTTATTAAGAAACTCAAACCAAAGAAATCTCCTGGTTTAGATGATATACCCAATATCTGTTTAAAAAGACTGCCTCCTGGCGCTATCAAGTACATCACGCTTATTTTCAACTCTTGCCTAAAAATTAGTTATTTTCCGAAGGATTGGAAAAAGTCTAAAGTTGTACCTATATTGAAACCAGGCAAAGAGAAAAAGAGTCCGGAGTCATATAGACCAATTAGCCTCTTAAATACAATAGGAAAAATATTTGAAAAGATTATTAAGAACGAGCTCGAGAGCTTCATTGACGATCATAACATCTTACCCCCAGAACAATTTGGATTCAGACCTGAACACAACACTATACACCCACTGGTCAGAATTAAAAAAATGATTCGCAGTAACTTGTCTTGTAAAAAATCCACAGGCATGCTTCTTTTCGATATTAAAGCAGCCTTCGACTCTGTCTGGCATGATGGGCTTGCCCACAAGATGAAAGCGGCAGGTTTTCCAATATATTTAGTCAAAATAATCAGGAGTTTCCTATCTGAGCGTAGTTTTCAAGTGTGTGTTGATAAGCAATTCTCTAGCGAGTATATCATCGAAGCAGGCTGTCCGCAAGGCTCATGTCTCTCACCCATTTTATACAACATTTTCACATCCGACTTTCCGACTCTGCCAGAGTGCAAGGCTTCAATCTTTGCCGACGACACGGCTATTCTGACTGCAGATACTTCGCCTAACAATATTTTGATAAACTTACAACAAGCTGCCAATTCCGTGAATAGCTACTTTAACCGGTGCAAAATACAAATTAACCCTGCTAAAACGCAGGCAATTTTCTTCTCCAAGAGAAGAAGCATTAATTTTCTCCCACAGTCAAATATTATAATACTAAATCAGGAAATTAGTTGGGAAAGTCATGTCAGATACTTAGGAGTCTACCTAGATAAGTCATTAACTTTTAAAGAACACATCGCGAAAACTATTAACAAAATAAATATCACGATAAAAATACTCTATCCGTTTATTAATAGAAAATCAAAATTGAGTATAGATAATAAAATGTTAATATTTAATTCTTTCTTTAGACCCATCTTATTTTACGCGACCCCGGTTTGGGGAGATGCAGCTACTTGCCATATTAAGAAACTTTAAGTTGCCCAAAACAATGTTCTAAAACTTATTTTTAACTTGCCAAGATATTTTTCCACTCATAGGTTACATATACAGTCCAACATTCTGCTAGTCAAAGACAACATAGACTTAATAACCTTAAAGTTTTACGAAAAATAGCAAACCTCTTGTTTCGATCATATAAGTATATTAGGCAGTGGATAGTAGTCCTGTAGTTTTAGTGTAATTAGTTGTAAGTTTTAAAATTCTCTAGACCTAGTTTTTAGTTTAAGAACCTAAAGGGTTAAATTTTTTCCCTTCATAAATATCAAAAATTGAATATAATCAATAATACTACCAAGAATGTTGTAGTGGCAAAACGCCATGTGCGTTGATCCCTATAGGCAATTATTCGTAGTTAGCTCTAAGTCAAAAATGTTAGTTTTAAGGGCAAATAAATAAATTGAATTGAATTGAATTTACTTACATTCAATCTTGAGTGAATGTTGGGGCATCCTTTACAAATACTATATAAGTACATAAATAGAGTAACCGAATACTTTTCAAAACGTCCTACTATGCAATAAATGCATTTTATGTTTTATTTAAAATATTACATCAAGCTACTTATAAAATTCTTTTAATAAATAAATCTCATCCAGAGATTTGTTTAAAATAATATTAGAGTTTGAAGTACAGTTGCTGAACTAAATGTTGTCAATTTTCGCAAATATTTCGTAGTTTTAAAACTCAATTCCATCTAAAGCGCAATCTAGCTGATTAATTCTGTAGCAAGACTACAAAGTCTAATACCGCATTCACACTGCAGCGAGCTTCTCTCATTCAGACATATCGAGTAAATTAACAACTGATTATTGTTTTGAAATCAGATGTTTGGTTAAACGAAATCTCTTAACACGAGGTTTGCAGTTAAGAGTTTAAGTATCTTAAAATTCAAGAGCGGCGTTCAGGTAAACCACCAAGTTTACCAGATTTTAGCCTACCAAAATATGTATGGACATGGAACTGGCCGTGGAGGTGGAAAGTTTCTGATAGCCACTCATATGGGAGTGGCCAGAAATGAATCCTTCATAGGGCAGTCCAAGCAGCTGACTACTACCTAGAAGTATGTCATACATGGGAACCCTCCGTTGAATGAGAACGCAAAACGAATAAGCAGCCTGATTGGTTATGCGATCAGTCATGCGTCTCAGGTTAGATAGGTGGGCCTGCTACTGAAGCTCTTCGAACTAGCGTACATATTATTTTGACCTTTGGAGGCAGATGAGTCAACAGTACTGACCAACGGCGCATTAAATCTAAAGACACAAAATTCCAATTTCGACACCTTGAATTCTGGTCAACGTCTGATGCATCATAGGCGGCTGAAACAGAATCATCTTGGCAGTAGGTAAAATTCAAAACCACAGTGGAACACTATAGAGATCCGGTGCCACTAACCAACTGGCAGATATCCTCGAAAATTACAAAGCTGACATTACTGCTATGCAAGTAATGCGATTTGTAGTTAGTAAAAGACTGCGACATCTGGTATCAAGATTCAATCCCGTGAGTCAATGTATAGCCACCATCCGCATAAAAGCGAGGTACTATAACATATGGCTAATTTTTGTACATTCCCCGACGGGAGAAAAAGACGATGACATCAAGGACATGTTCTATGAGCGCCCAGAGGAAACATGCCGCCGCTGCCTTTGAACCCACCATCGGCAAATTCAGTCTACACGCCATCACTTCCGATAACGAAATGAGACTGTCAGATTTTGCCGCGGTGAAAAACATGGCTGTCAGTAGTACGAGATTTCAACATAACGGCGTTCGTAATATAACTTTACGCCGCCTCCCATTTTTTGTGTGTTTTACCGCGCCGCTGCCCGATTACGTAGAAATAAATTTCGTATAATCAGTTAATGACATTGTCTTAATTTATACTACACGTTGCCACCACAACAAGTAAAAATCTACAAACTATTAACTTCACACAACCGCAATCAGAATATTTCTACCAACATTCAGCTTAATTTCCAAGAAACAACTTATGGAGTTAAACGACCCAAGCGAAATTCCACGCGCTACAGCACAAACAGCCAGTCCCATTTCCTAAAAGGTTACAGCTGACATTACAACTATAACAACAGCAAGTCAAATTTTCTTTGAATTGAACACTGTGCACCAGCGGCCTAATAATTAGGAATAGCCCCCGCTAGGTTAGCCGACTAAGCCGGCGCCGCCGGTTTTCCTAGGTCCATAGGCCGTTGCCGAAGTAGAAACAATCGGCGTAAACCTCTAATCCGTAAGGCTACTTGGATATCCCCCGATAAACAGACCACCAACCAGATTGATCACCTGTAGCCACGGCCTATGCAGAGAAGCTCACTCAAATACGGGCACAGATCGCACACACGTCTCAAGACTGTGAAGCGCAGTGGAAGTACATTTCCCACTCTTGTCGCATTGCAAGTGATGAAACGAACGCTGCACGTATGGCAGTGCTTCAGGCTGTTGCAATGCGAACCGCGAAATACTTTGTTTTTTTTTTTCAACCCGGCCCTACCGACCGAGAGGGCCACGTCACCATAACGTGAGGACAGCGTACACATTATAGACCGGTCTATAACGGGAGAGCAAGGATCATAAGTTCACACGTTGCAACCAACTATAGAAATTCTTCACCAGTTGGTATTACACTAACATAAATAAGTATAAAAGTACATCACGAGATATTAATATAACAGACTTCAAAAAAAGGGTTTTTCAACAGCGACGCTACAAAAGTAAATCGATAGGGACAGCAAACGACGCCATATTTTTCCCCGCTCTTTTGACATTTCTCTTCAGTAAGGTTTGCCATTTCATCATGAAAAGATATACGAGCCAACAACGAGTCGAAATTAGTAAAATTTACTACCGAAATTTGGAGTCAGTGGCCTCAATTTTAAGGGCGCTACGTCCAATTTATGGTCGTCATAATCGTCCTACCAGATCAACAATTGAGCGTTTAGTGGAAAAATTTGAATCCACAGGCACAGTACAAAATGTTCCCCTGCCAGTGAGACAAAGAAGTGCCCGCAGTGTCGAGAATATTGCTGCCGCTGAGGCTTCAGTTCAAGAAAGCCCAAATATGTCTCTCACACGTCGTTCTCAAGCGTTGGACATCTCTGTGACTTCGTTGTGGCTAATTTTGCGAAAAGATCTTGGCCTACATCCTTACAAGATCAAATTGACGCAAGAACTGAAGCCACTTGACCACCATAAGCCTCGTATGTTCGTGAATTGGGCTGAGCAACAACTTGAAAATGATTCGGATTTTCATCGGAAAATCATCTTCAGCGATGAGGCTCATTTCTGGCTGAATGGCTTCGTCAATAAGCAAAATATGCGTTATTGGTCAGACAGCAATCCACACGTAATCCATGAGTCATCATTGCATCCCGAAAAAATTACGGTTTGGTGCGGTTTATGGGCCGGCGGCGTCATTGGGCCGTACTTCTTCCGTGATGATCAAGACCGGCACATTACTGTGAATGCGAATCGCTGCCGTTCAATGATAACCGAATATTTTCTTCGTAAAACAATGTGTTCTACGGTGGCGCGTCATAACTCCCATGGACATAACACCCAAGGGCGTTATGTCACACCTAAAATGACTTTGTGTCACACCGGTCATGGACTTTATGTCCATCTAGAATGGTCCTTTTACATGTAGACCATATTTACAAAGTTGTGGACGTTATGTCGCACCTAGAATAGTCATAACGCCCACGGGCTTTATGTCACACTGGTCATGGGCTTTATGTCCATTTTAGGTGCGACATAACGCCCATGGGCTTTATGTCCATTTTAGGTGTGACATAACGCCCATGGTCGTTATGTCCATGGGCGTTATGACGCTCCACCGTCTTCTACTACCCCCCAGCATTTTACTTTTTTTTTGTTGTTAAGAAAATGTGTTACAAATCAGAGTTCATAAATATACACACACTGAATAAATATCCCCTTCATAAATGTAAACAAAAGCAGCTTCCCAATGTGCCCAACAATGGATCAGGATCCGTTTCGAATAAAATAATAAAAAAAAACTAATCTGTGAAATTGCGATTTGGCGGCTCCGTCGCGAACCCACTGCGAGTTCGTAAAAGCGAATCTGTGAAATTGATATTTGACAGAAACATAGAAAAGCGAATCTATGAAATTGCAAGTAAGCGGATCCGTTTCGAACGAGTCAATAAAAACATAAAAATTGAATCAGTGAAATATTTAATGTCGCCGATTCATATCTGAGTTGATAAAACATTAATGCATTAAACACATAGACGACAGCAAGCTGCACGACGATTGACTTCAAATGTCGTAGGCGACATTTGCCGTTGTGTAGCCACCTTTTTAAAAAACGGCAGCTACAGCGTAATCAGCTGATATTGTGATGCCAATATGACGTTTATTAGACACACAAACAAACGATTTATGTTCTACAAAAAAATTTATTGAAAAGAGTATTTGTTTTTGTAATTTCTTTTCACGAAGTACATGCATATGTTTTATTTTCATTATAGTTTGTTTATTAATGAGCGGATTAGAATACATTCCGAAGAGGCAGGAAATATGTAAAAGGCGAAGCCATATTTTGGCATACCCCCGGACGCAGACCGGCTACACAAGAAATCTTTATATAGCGAAATTATATTTTAGCATACCAAGAAGAAATAAAAATACATTCCGTTTTTCACTGAATATGTGTGGTTTTTTTACATACGTGAAAAGTTGAACGCGAGTTTGGTTTTGTGCACCTTGAACGCGCATAGTACAACAATAATTTTTTCTGGGCAGAAAATTTTTCAATTCAGAATTATTTGTTTCAACTACGCTATCCACCAAAAAAAATTCGAAAGCCGGCTGATAAAACATTTAATAAATCCCAAATTGTTTGACACAAATTTTCAGTTTTTAGTTAAACGCCTTTAATCTCCAAATTATTACAACTACTTTAGTGCATTACCAACACTGTATCTGATATTGTCGCCTTTCAAAATATAAATTAGTTTATATTGGCAACAACTGCAACGGTCGTTGTGCCGTCGTGCTGCTGTGACGCCGTCAAAGTAATCATTTTCATATAAACGTGTGTGTTTTAATTTTGACAGGTTGTCGCTCGTAGCTTGCTGTCGTCTATGTGTTTAATGCATAAGAATTAAAACAAAATATTAAAACGATTTAAATTTAACTGACAACGAATTTTTGTAATCTGTATAAATTAATATATAATGTAATTGAAAAACCTCGGTGGATTATAGGTAGCAAATGCGGTTCATTACCTATTCTAATTTTAAATATCTTTTAAGTATCAGAAGGTTTCCGTTTCGAATCCGTAACAAATGTGGATCCTTATCGAATCCGTATTATTTACAAAAAACGACCCCGAAACCGACTCGAAGATGAAGTCCGTTACGAGTTCGAGACGTATCCGAAAAAGTAGAAAACACGATTCGCGTTTTCGAGAGGATTTCGAAAGCGGATTCGTTATGAGCGGATTCGTTATGAGTCCGTAACCGATGAACGTTTCAAACAAAATGTACTAAGAAACGTATCCGTCTCGAATTCATAAAAAAAACGTATCCGTCTCGAATTCATTGTCACTGGGACACAAAATTGATATGAAAAGAAAAATATGTGTCGTGTGCTCTTCAACAAAACACTGTATGTATGGTGTGTGTATCGTATTTTCAGAACCCTGGTACAAATACACAATTTTGTAATCCCATAACTGAGTTTCATATTGTTTCTACATTGTACCTACATATAGTACGGGTGAGATGAAAAAACTGCAACCAACTTCAGACTGCTGTCATTTCTAAGCCACTCGTCCGACAGCTGTTAAAATTATTCCAGTGACAGCTGATTATATTGTTTACAAGCGTACAAAAGCATTTTGGTGAGAATTTTCCAGAAAAAAAGTTATTCGTGATGGAATTCAAGCGTGATAGTGTGATTTCTTTATATTTGGCTGGAAAACCACAAGTGGCTATCGTTAGAGCACTCCAGCATTTAAATGTTAATAAATCTTTTGTGTCTCGTACCATCTCTCGTTACCGTGATACTGGTAGCGTAGCCCGACGTCAAGGAAGTGGACGGAAGAAAACAGCAACATCAGCAGAAATGGTTCGAAAAGTAAAGAAGCGACTTGATCGAAATCCGCGTCGCAGTGGCCGAAAAATGGCTCGTGAGCTGAACATATCGCAATATTCCATTCGGCAAATATTGAAAAATGAGCTCGGGGTAAAGCCATTGAAATTCCAAAAAGTGCAAGAACTTACACCGCAACAGAAAGAAAATAGACTCAAAAGAGCCAAAGAGTTGCTTCGCTTGGCCGCAAGTGGTGAACTGCCGAATTTGGTTTTCTCCGATGAGAAAACATTCGTTGTCCAGCAGTTTGTAAACAAACAAAATGATCGTGTTTACTTGCCAAAGAGGTCAGCTGAAAATGTGCACCTTCGGTTGGCCACCAGAACTCAAGCGCCGGCCATGGTGATGGTGTGGGCCGCCATAACAGCCGATGGTCGCTCTCCGCTCGTATTAATCGACCGTGGCATCAGAATAAATGCCGAATATTATCGCGAAAATATTCTGGAGGGTGTATTGAAGCCTTGGGCACGCAAACATTTTGGCCGCAGACCTTGGACAGTCCAACAGGACTCAGCACCATCGCACTCAGCACGCGCCACCCAAGAATGGTTACAAAATGAGGTTCCTCGCTTCATTTCCAGCGCACAATGGCCACCGAAATCTCCGGATACCAATCCGTTGGACTATTGTGTCTGGAGTATTTTGGAAAGCAAGGTTGGCACTAAAAAATACCAAAGTGTCGATCACCTCAAGCAAGCGCTTCGCCGGGAATGGGCCAAAATACCGCAGAGCAACATTCGGGCAGCGTGTGACGGTTTCATTGGCCGTTTGAAGGCCATTATTCGTGCCAAAGGTGACCAATTCGAACAAATCTAAACTTATTCTAAAATTTGATGCTATTTCCAACATTTTTTGCTTTCATTCAATAAAATTTAAAAAAAATGAAAAAATTACGGCGTTTTACTTTGTTGCAGTTTTTTTTATCTCACCCGTATAAGTATATTTTCTCCACAGCTCCATCTCGTTTATACTCTATCTTTGAGGTATTTTACTACTAAACACAACAACAAGAACAATTCTTTTCTCCTTACCATCATTTTGTTTTGTTACTTTCCCAATTTGATCAAATGTTTGTTTTGTTACGAATTCTGAATTGGAATCAGAATCATCATATTAGTAACGGGTTTCTCAATAAGAGCGCTACAAAAGTTTTTTTTTAAATAAAACAAAACTGGTTTTAGATACCAATGAAATTTGTTATTCCTGTGAAAGTACGTTCGATGCCATTATGTATGGAACTCGATTTCTTTTGAATGGCTACCACGGGCACGCTTGCAGAAGTCCAGACGCTGAACCCAATTTTCGACGGTTTTCAAGCATAAATGGGCCGATAATGCTGCAATTTCACGTTCGATATTCGTACGAAGTTCATCAATCGTCGCTGGCTTGTTGGCATAGACCATAGACTTGACGTAGCCCTACAGGAAATAATCTAATGGCGTCAAATCGCACGACCGAGGCGGCCAATCGACTGGGCCATTTCGTGAGATAACACGTTCGCCAAACTTGGTTTCCACTAAATTGATTGTGGCATTCGCTGTGTGGCTTGTGGCGCCGTCCTGTTGGAACCACATGTCCTCCAAGTCCATGTTACCCAATTGGGGCCAAAAATATTCGGTAATCATTGAACGGTAGCAATTCGCATTCACAGTAATGTGCCGGTCTTGATCATGACGGAAGAAGTACGGCCCAATGACGCCGCCGGCCCATAAACCGCACCAAACCGTAATTTTTTCGGGATGCAATGATGACTCATGGATTACGTGTGGATTGCTGTCTGACCAATAACGCATATTTTGCTTATTGACGAAGCCATTCAGCCAGAAATGAGCCTCATCGTTGATTGATGAGGCCTCTTAAAGTTGAGGCCACTGACTCCAAATTTCGGTAGTAAATTTTAATAATTTCGATGATGAAATGGCAAACCTTACTGAAGAGAAATGTCAAAAGAGCGGGAAAAAATGTGGCGCCGTTTGCTGTCCCTATCGATTTACTTTTGTAGCGTCTCTGTTGAAAAACCCTTTATAACGCGCTGTTCTTTCGTAAAGTGCTCCATTTTTAATCATCGGAATAAACACACGTGACAGCTGCTAAATTTCAGAGTTGCCACTTGCGTTAAAAAACGCGCACTAAATTTAAAAAGTACAACCTTACTGAGACACTCCAGAAATGCTCGTCGCATGATTAATATTTGTTAACACCTTATCCAATTAACTAATCAGATAATTAATTATGAACTGACAAATTTGCCATAAAAGTATTAGCACTTACTTTCAATGATCCAAATATTACCGAGCAAAAATATTTTCAAAAGAAATTTAATTTAAATTATTCTATTTGCAGCAACGAACCGAAGTATTGTGACAAAACTCATGTATGAGACTTTTTATTGCAGCACCAATTGAAGCACGAAACTTTTTTATTTCAGCCACATAAAAACATTACAAATATATTTCAACCTTGAGTTTTTTTTCACTGTAGATCAACCCTAACAAATCCTCATCTTGTATTAACAACTCGGTGTTTGTTTCTGTCATTGTTACTTAAGCAGTTTTTTGAAAATGTTCGTGGCTTTAGTGGTTTGGAAATGTTTTCTAATTAGCCTGGTTTTTTTTGCCCCGCTTAGTAAGGCACCTGTATATAGTAGACGCGATATGTACTACAATCACAACGAAGCACGCTCGGAGTAAGTTGAGTGTGTGACTCTTTCCTCCATAGCATTATGGTCTCCATTGAAAGACTTTTAGTTGTTGTGGTAGTTACAGGTTTCATTTTAACTTTCAGTATTTCTGGTGAAATGTTGTATGTACTCGTACGTTAGGGTGGCAATGAAATATATCGAGCCGAAAGCGCAAAAAAATTTAAGCGACAAAAACTAAATTTTTCAGGAGAAGGTTTTTTTAGTTTTCGCTGTACTCAGTGCAGGTATTAACATGAATATTTCAGTTTAAGCTTTTTCTTGAGTAATTAACTAATCTTAATCATTGCTTAAGTTTTTTTCGCTGTCATTGTAGTAGGCTAAAGCGATGTATTTGTGTCGATTAAGTTAAAAACCTGCATTGCATAGAAATATGCTGTCGCAGTACAGGCTTATCGAAGAACAGGTTGCTCTCTGCAGTGAAAGAAAAAGCTTCATCAAGTATATGAGTTCGTTCATCAATTTGATGAAACATTTCCTCATTTTCCAACCTACGACACATTTCATTAAATTGATGAAGAACATTTCATCAATCTGTAATAATAATAATATTTCATCAACGACAGCGTAAGATTGTAAGATTGTCATCGAGTTGAATTAAATTTTTCACCATTGTGATGTAAATTGTTCATCAATTTGCTGTACATTTTCGTCAATTAGAAAGGTGGGACTATCCGGATAATTCCCCAATATCTTCCATTTCTGAGATATTCGGACAGTGAAATCGTTGTTGCTTGTGACTTCAATGTCAAGAATTCCTCCTAGTTAACGTATTCGAACCATACAACTACGGAGGGTCAATACGCTGAGCTCTGCGCAACGCATAATGACTTAACGTAATTGGTGAATGAACCGACGCACATTCCGTGTGTTCAAGGGGACAACCAAAATTTACTTGACCTCTTCTTAACTTCGCACCCTGAAAAGTACGAAGTTAACACGCTTGCATCTCTGGGTAATTCGGATCACTGTATCATTTCAGCTTCCTTTTCGTATTTAGCTCTTTGCCTCGCTTCAAACACAGTCCCGAAGCGAACAATTTTTATCTACGAAGAGGCACGTTGGGTTGAGCTCAACAACTTTTATGAGCATTTTAACTGGAAGCTTTGTTTTCTGGACAATAATATAGATGCTGCTGCTGAAATGATCGAGAAGATAATTCTGATTGGTATGAATTCATTCATCCCGACGAAAATTATTTCGGTTAAACCATCGGGAAAAAATTGGTGTAACCAGACATGCAAGAATGCTGTCAGATCCAAAGAGGACGCGTTCAGAGACTGGCGTTCTAATAAAAACGTTAATACTGAACTGCAACGCAAACAGGCAAGATCCAACTGCACCAAAATACTTTGACACGAAAGGTTTCTTCACGAACGGCGTATTCGCTCTAAAGTCCTTTCTTTCCCTAGAGCAAGTAAGAGCTTTTGATCATTTGCAAGAAGAATAAAGGATAGTTCTTCCTCTAACCCCAGTCTTCTTAAAGATGGCATAACATTCACTGAACCGCTAACCTCCTGGCTGTAAAAATTGCCAGGAACTCTTCCTTGCCGGATAGCAATCAACCACTCCCCGTGATCAATTACGTATCTTGTTCCATGCCCAAGATATTTTTTCGAACGCGAGGAGTTAAAAAGGTTCTTGCGAATCTCGTAGTAAATAAATCCCCGGGCCCGGATCGCATATCAGCACTGGTCTTGAGTAGGTGCTCTTCGACGCTGGCAAGTCCACTGCGCTACCTTTTCAACCTTGCATACCGTGCGGGAGTCTTCCTGGCACGTTGGAAGGTTGCTAATGTCCAGCCAATCCCTAAAAAAGGTGATGCCAGTGACCCTGAAAATTACCGCCCAGTTGCAATTTGTTCTGCGCTCTCGTAGGTTATTGAGAGCATGGCTAACCAACATCTTGTGAAATATCTTGAGTCCAATGACCTTCTTATTGATCGGCAGTATGGCTTCCGTAGAATTAGATCTACTGGCGACTTGATGGCATTCCTTTCGGAACAGTGGAGTCGATCCATCAACCGGCTTGGTGAGAGTAAGGTAGTGGCTCTTGATATTTCCAAGGCTTTTGGCAGAGTTTGCCACGATGCACTCTTGTCAAAGCTCGTATGGGTGAGAACTTCACTCGATTTATATCGAGTTTTCTCAGAGATCGCACTATACGAGTTGTTGTAGATGGGGTTTCATCCGACGAGCATAAATTGACTGCAGGTGTACCACAGGACTCTGTTCTTTCTCCTTTTCTTTTTCTTATTTTCATTGACGATCTCCTGGGTCAGACTGTGAATCTAATCTACTCTTTTGCGGATGACAGTAATCTCTGTCATTCTTATTCATTCGATCGTAGGCCAAGTCTTCAAGAGATTGAAGTCAAACGCCGGATGATGAAAGAAACACTCGACCGCGATCTGGTGTCCATTGTTGAATGGGGTCGAAAGAATAGAGTAGATTTTAATGCGGGTAAGACCCAGTGTTGTTTGATGTCGCATAAACGGATTGCTGACCCAGGTGTGTCGTCATTGTCTATGGACGGTGTGGATATTGATGTATCAGACGCTCTTGATGTTCTGGGCATGAAAATACAATGCGATGTCCGTTGGGCAAAACATGTATTTGAAGTGTCGAAAGATGCATTCAAGTGTCTAGGCTTTTTAAAGCGGTGCATGACATACTTCACTCCATCTGATCTTTTCAATATCTACACCACCTACATCAGGCCAAAGATGGAGTATAACTCCCATATATGTGCAGGTGCTCCTAGGACTTCTTTGGAGCTTCTCGGCCGTGTCCAGAATAGAGCGACGGTGTTAATAGGGGAGAGTAGGGTATCCAAATCTATGCCTCCCTTGAGCATCGTCGAAATGTGGGTTGCGTGTCGCTGTTCTAACGATATTTCCACGGTATGTGTTCCTCGGATATCCGTCAACTTATGCCTGACGTGAGGATTTTTAGCCGAAGTACTCGGCTTTCCAGGAACTCTCATCCGTTTATTGTCGAGTGGTCGATTGACCGCACTACACACTATGGAGAAAATTCGTTCTTCAGCCGTACAGTCCGTATGTGGAATAAACTTCCGGCTAGTGTATTTCCCACCAATTGTGACATACAAACATTCAAGGCAAATGTCAACAGACACTACTCCCTCTTTCCACCCTCCACTACCTCAATTTTCCTTCGCCAACACAATGCACTGCATTTATAGGGGGCATCCCCTGAGTATTGGTTTGATAAAAACCAACATTTCTGATAGCCATTCACTTGGGAGTGGCCAGAAATGATTCCTTCATTGGGCAGTCCTAGCAGCTTACTACTTCCACGCAGTATGTCCTGGGCAATGGCGTTTTCGGAAACCTCCGTTAGCTACCTAAAGTGAAAGGGCGAAACGAATGAGCAGCTTCATTGGTTATGCGATAACTTATACGTCTCAGGCTTATTAAGTGAGGCTGTCACTGAAGCTCATCTAGATATCGGGCATATTCTTTTGTCCTTCGAAGGTGGATGAGCTAACGAATGGAGCAACGGCAGACAGAAACCAAAAGAAGATAATCCAAGTTCGACATATTGCTGCAATCAAATATCCTGGCAGTACACTGAAAGAAAATCTTTACATCAAGACGATTATAAATGTTCATCAATTGTTCTTCATTGAATTGATGACAAATTTTATCTTTTCAATGAAAAAGTTCCTCAATTTGAAGATTGTGCGTTTCTTTAACTCTTTCAACTTTATTGAATTGATGACCATTCTTTCATCATTGGGATTTAGAAATAATTAGTAGGATCGGATTCATTCATTCACGTAGTATTTAACAAATAAAAAGAAAAAGAAAAAACCTAGTAGAAAAATGAAAACAAACATAGTAGAAAATAGTGCAATGGACAGAAAACTATATCCATGCTTTGAGGCTTGTACCCTGTTCTTGTCGATATTCTACGATTAAAAATAGCAGAAACAGTTTAGCTACTCAAAACTGACAATTAACATCAAAAGGATGACCAACAAACTGACAAACTCACATCAAATTTATGACAATCTTACATCTAAGTGACGCAAAATGTACAGCAAATTGATGAACAATTTACATCCGAATGGTGATAAATTTACTTCAACGTGATGACAAATTTACATCAAACTAACGAACATCAAACTGATGTAACATTGTCGTTGAATCGACGTAAACTATTGATGAAATATGGTTGACATAGTGATGAAATGTTCTTCATTAAATCAATGAATTATGTCGTAGGTTGGAAAATGAGGAAATGGTTCAGCAAATTGATGAAGTAATTCATAAATTTGATGAAGCTTTTGTCTGCCGCCACAGTTCATAATGACAGTGAATATACGAAAACGAAAGATACAACATAAACAACCCCTATTTGTTAACGACCCCCGCAAACATTTTAAGGACTTCGAATTACGGATATACACTAGCAATGTAAGAACTCTATATAGAGCCGGTGCAAGTGTCCAATTGGCAGATGTCCTCGAAAGTTATTAGGCTGGCATTACCGCTATCCAGGAAATGCGATGGACAGGACATGGCAGCACATGAACAAAATGGCGACATATGTACTTATACTACAGTTGTAGTTGGCAAAAGGCAGCAACATCTAGTCTCTAGGTTCAATCCTGTGAGTGAACGTATAGCCACTATCAATCAACATAAAGCGAAATAATTGTATATTTCCCTCATTTGAGTGCATTCCCCGACAGAAGAGAAAGATGATGATGCCAAAGAGGACCACCTAGAGGAAACGTATGACCGCTGCCCTGGCCATGACATTAAGATAGTACTACGAGATTTTAATGCTAAAGTACGCAGGGAAAATGTGTTTCATTCAGCTATTGACAATTTCAGTCTACATACTGACAGTTCCGATAACGGCATTGGAGTGATTGACTTTGCCGCGGCAAAACATGGACATTAGTGGTACAAGATTCCAGCATAAATACATCCACAAGGCTACTTGGGTATCACCTGATCAACGAACGAAGAACCAAATTGATCACGTGGTAATTGATGGAAGGAAGTCATCCCGTGTAATGGACGTACGAGTGATCAGAGAAACGTCGAATCTGATCACTACCTGGTAGCAGCAATGATTGACACAAGATTAGCGGCAATTATCAGAGGTAGCCACAGCTTACTCAAGGAAGCTCTCGCAACTTTTGGCATAGAATCCCCATACCAATGAGAATCCTGATGAGCAGCGTAAACCCATTTCCGAGTTTTTGGTTAATGTATGAGAAATTCATATAAACCATTTCAGACTCTATAAAAACTGCCGCAACAACCGTACTTGGTTTCGACAAACGGCTTCGCATTAAACCATTGTACGATGACGAGTGTCGCATTGGAAATGATGAAAAGAACGCTGCACGTATGGCAGTGCTTCAGCCTATTTCAACGCGAGCTTCGACTGAGCGGTACGGGGAAAATTGAAAGGAGGTAAATTGTCTCTTTAGGCGTAGGAATTGGCAGTGGAGAAAGCGCCAGAGTGGGAAAATTGAGACATGCATAGGAAGAACGAAGCCCGAAAATTCTACCAAAAAGTCAAAAACGGAACTAATGCACATGGTTCAGGGCCCCTCTTCTGTAAAGACAAGGACGGAATTATCACCGCAGATGTGCAGAGCATGTTGGGTATATGAAGAGATCATTTCTCCGCCATACTGGTATCTGAGATATCCAATGACGAGGAGACAATCCATCACAATTTGGTCGACGACGCACAGTGGTTCCGCATCGATGTTTTTTGGATTTTATTCTGTTATTTTTGAACGGATCAAGATATCGTAATGAAATTGTCCAAGCTTAGAGCAGAGGTGTTTCTGAGATGATGTCGCAAATTTTGGATACCTAGTGGGTATAGGGACTACTGGGCAACCCTCTAAATTTGGTCATCTTGACCATGGCAAATTTTCAACTGAATGCCAAAGGTAAAATTATTAGCTGATTGAAAAGATGGTTTTGCACGGAGATAATGTTTTTAAATACCTTACGTGTGTGGGTTATCTCAAATAGTTTACGAGATATTTAAGTTATAAGAAAAATATTTCATATTTTATGGCGAGGTTGATTCCGTGTTTTTAACGGTGCGATGTCATTGTTTGCCCAAATGATATATATTGCTCAATGGTTTAGAAAATTCTAAATAAACCAATGGAAAGATATGTGAAAATATATAACTTCATACAAAAATTAGACACTTCTAAATACAAAACTACAATGAAATGTTCCATTTTTATTGCTTTATTCCAAAAAGGCGACAACGCTATTTCGCTTGAAAAATTTTGTTTCCTGCAGGTGCAAATTTGTTTATGTTTTAGAAAGAACACATAATGACAATGCGTTTACTGATCTCTTTGAGTCATTTTGCTCAACGGACCTTCCCGGTGGGTTCTTTCGTAAACTGAAAATTTTTCAACACAAAAACAGTTATTTCCAAAAATTCTGAAATGGATAAGCACAGCTCAGGAAATGTATACCATATTTTATCAACGCCATATGTTCACTTCATACCCAAAAAATATTATCACATCCCAGCGGTAAATAAAGTCATGGCGATCATATTACTAAAACATCCCCAATTTTGGAACATATTTTTCCCGCTTTGGGAATTTAATTATTCTGTTGGAGAAAAATGCAAAACCCTGTTAGCAATTTATTTGGGAGGCAGTTTTTCTATATATTTCCAAAATGTCATTATGATATCCAAATTTGTGTAAATTTGAAGCAATTTTCAAGAAGATTTTTTACGTCTAAAAACTACTTTTTTATTTATTTTTTAAATTAACGTGAAATGAAGCACAAAACCTGGTTCCCTATTAAATGTCTGTTACATATTATTAAACTCGTGTTCTGCCCTTTCCAAAATGGTATAACTTTGTATAAGAAGTGTATTTTACTGCTTCATATTTATATCAAGATTTACCCCTCCCAGTAAAAACGCCGTATACCATGGGAGATACATATATATGAGGGCTATATCAAAATCTATCCCGATGTGCCCAATTTTTGGACCAATTACTTGGAGTGAAAAAAGAGTGACATGTGCCAAATTTCAGTGAAATCGGTTATATGGCTAATATGGCTGGTTGAATTAAATACGCCGATGAAATATTAATTTCATCTGTAAGAATTTCTTAATTTACCTTGATGTTAATACTAATACTCCTATTAAATAGGAGTTTCTAGAGTTTGGTATATCTCCATTGCATGTCCTTATAGGATTTATGGAATACATTCTTCATCTTACGTACGATTTTAAGTATAGAAGTCAACCTGGTAATCAACTGGCAAATGTTAGAAATAACACGAAGCTCAAATTGCATTTAAAGAAGCAACTGCTCTGAACATTTTTCAACAGAGACGCTACAAAAGTAAATCGATAGGGACAGCAAACGGCGCCATATCTTTTCTCGCTCTTTTGACATTTCTCCTCAGTAAGGTTTGCCATTTCATCATGGAAAGATATACGAGCCAACAACGAGTCGAAATTATTAAAATTTACTACCGAAATTTGGAGTCAGTGGCCTCAACTTTAAGAGCGCTACGTCCAATTTCGGAATTCTGAATTTAATTTCTGGCTGAATGGCTTCGTCAATAAGCAAAATATGCGTTATTGGTCAGACAGTAATCCACACGTAATCCATGAGTCATCATTGCATCCCGAAAAAATTACGGTTTGGTGCGGTTTATGGGCCGGCGGCGTCATTGGGCCGTACTTCTTCCGTGATGATCAAGACCGGCACATTACTGTGAATGCGAATCGCTACCGTTCAATAATAACCGAATATTTTTGGCCCCAATTGGATAATATGGACTTGGAGGACATGTGGTTCCAACAGGACGGCGCCACAAGCCACACAGCGAATGCCACAATCAATTTAGTGGAAACCAAGTTTGGTGAACGTGTTTCTCACGAAATGGCCCAGTCGATTGGCCGCCTCGGTCGTGCGATTTGACGCCGTTACATTATTTCCCGTGGGGCTACGTCAAGTCTATGGTCTATGCCAACAAGCCAGCGATGATTGATGAACTTCGTACGAATATCGAACGTGAAATTGCAACAGTATCGGCCGATTTATGCATGAAAACCGTCGAAAATTGGGTTCAGCGTCTGGACTTCTGCAAGCGTGCCCGTGGTGGTCATGCAAAAGAAATCGAGTTCGATACATAATGGCATCGAACTTACTTTCACAGGAATAAAGAATTTCATTGGTATTTAAAACCGGTTTTGTTTTATTTAAAAAAACTTTTGTAGCGCTCTTATTGAAAAACCCGATATATGGTAGTACAAACGATGGCAATACATCTAGAAGATTATGAAATATCGTTCAAAATCTTTGAAGTCGATGAGGAGGTCGTTCGCAGATGTCACGTAATATTGTCAGCAATAAGAAATAGGAAGGCCAAGACTCCGCTTGAGGGATCAGGTTGACGAAACCCAGCGTACACTTGATATTACCAACTGGAGAGATAAGGCAAAAGATCGAACTGGTTGGCGAAATATGTTATTTTTATTGTGTAAGTTCCCTGACCCAGGGTTGTTTGAGCCCTCATAACTAAGTCAATTTAAATTTAGTGTTGGAGACCTTAGGGCTTTTCTCACAATTTAGAGTGAATTAACCGATTTGCATCAAATCTGCACTCTGTAAGTTTTATACAGAATAGCGAAAGAGTCCGCTGGTGATTTGCCACATATATAAAGCTAATTTTTCATTGTCACCCTAATGTACATATTTACGAAATATGTACATATATACATATTACAAAAATGAGCTTTATGCAAAGAGTAAAAAAATGCAACAATAAAAATAACGACAAGGCAAGAAGGGGATGATGGTGAAAGAAAGTAAATACAGCATTTAATTTTATAAAATTTATTTACTTTAGCTGCATTTACGCTCACCACTTTCGAATGACATCAACAAAGCACATCAACAAGTTCTTTTTTTTCTCAATGTTTTCGTGCTTTACTGCTGTTTCTGGTGTTGACAGCATTTGCAGTTTACCAGTGAGAAGTTGAGAGGGATGAAGATAAAGGGCTGTGCAAATGTAACTGCAACACAAGTAGAGCGGCAAGCACAACTACCAAACGAAAAAAGAATATACAAATTTTGTTTGGTTGTACAAAATAATTAAAACGGATTGTAAAACAAACAAAAAATTGAGACAAAATAACTACATGTATTCTACATATGTAATGTTTTTAATTAAAAAGAAGACACAGCGTTTCTAAGAGTAAACATCCGAGTACATACACATATGTGATGCTCCATAGGAAAAGGGACCTTAGCTTCCCAAAATCAAAATCAATTTTTTTGGATTTCCTAAAATTACAAATTATTCTGGATAAAAAGACACCTCAATAACCAAAAAATTTCAAAAATTAAATTAGTTACAGCTCTTTCAAGTTTCGAGATTATGAGGTCCAAAGGTTGGCATTTTTTAAAATGCTTTCCTGAAATATGACAAGCTATATATAATCCGATATAATAATCGACTTTAAATCGATTGTAAAATGCTCGGAACGAGTCTGAGCAGTGTTACCAAGCAAAACCTGAAAACCGATAAAATTTACCTAAACGTCTACTTATAGTCTTTCTATAAAATTTGGTTTGGGAAGATAAGGACCCTTTTCCTTTGGAACATCACATACTAATCACTGCAACAACTTTTTGGGGGGTGAATGATTCCTTTGCAGAGTATATTACTATGAGTAGGTGAGTATATTACAATCCCAGGACAGAACCCTCCATGTCTCACTATAACTATATTTTATGGCCGGATGCAAATTTATTTTCAGCCAAAGTAGTATTTGAAAAATTCCCAAAAAAATATGTTGTTCACTTTCGTAGCGCATTTCCGGGTTATAATGCCTTCAGTGAAATTTAGAGAAAACGTTTTTCGTAGAATATTTCAATCCTCTCTCTCGATTCCGTTCGTAACCTTTTCGTCTATATTTTGAGAAATGTTAAAAAATACGTTATTGCAGTAGGGGCTATGAAAGTAATCAAATCAATATCCGGACTTGTTGGTACTTTTCCAAAGCAGTGTTTAGTAGAGTTGGGAATTTTAGTTCATTCAAGTGAGCGTTCTTTTTAGTTCAGCTCAACAGAATGAACTAGTTCATTCATTTAGTTCACTAGTTCATTGTATCATTCAGCTTAACATTTCAGTTTAACTTGTAGTTTTAGTTCAATCGGAGCGAATAATCGTGAAAATGATCTGGTTTTTGCAGACTTTTAAAGTGTTTTGGGTACCGTGATATTTGTTTATACCAAAATTGCCCTGTTAAAGATCAACTTAACGATTGGATTATTCCGTTTCTGAAATATTTTGGATTAAAAGTGGTGATTAGCGCTGTAGTTATTGTGTGGAAGCCGGCAATATGTCCATTCCTCAAAGATGGCAACATTAGGCACCTTTGTGCATATTGAGTGAAAATACAAAAAATTCTGAAACAATTGAACTACTGAAACAAAAGAGCGGAACAGTGTGAACTAGTTCATCTAGTTCACAAAAGTGAATCGTTCAATTGAACTAGGTCGTTCGTGAACTACACAACTCTAGTGTTTAGCCGACGACCAGTTTGAATTTTTAAATATTCCAGAAAATGATTACCTGTTGGTTTTTTAATAGGCAGGTGGGATATTTGTATAGATTAAGAGCTTCCTCGTTTTTCTTTAAATAGTTTTGAATTTTAAATGGTTTCCCATTACATCCCGTGAAGGAATCGGGGAGAGCTTCTCACAACCAGTGAGCTGTGCGCTTTCTAGTATTATACTCACTGAATGGGACCTACAGTTTTACACCGATTCCGAACGGTATTTTGAGAAGCTTTTTCATGGCTATATACTCGATAGTGTCGCCGTCACTATGCGAGGTTACCGCCGCCGAAAGAAATTTTTTTGAAGGTGGTCAGAGCAGGGATCGAACCGAGGATCTCAAGTACAAGAGTCGCGCACACTGCCCATTGCACCACCGACGATATATAAAATCTTGCGGATGGGGATCAACCGCACTCCGCCGCCAGGTGGCGGTAGGTCTCCTACTTCATCAACGCAAACTCATACGGAAACTACAGTATCAACATGTACAACTCCTACTACTTCAACATCATCTACAATAACAACTCAATTATCAACAACAACATCAACCGTTTATGCCGTGTCCCCAATAACATCAGTGGCATCCATATATCTACCTACAACATCTAATAATTCCTCAATCAACAATGCGGGTTTTATATTACCAAATACACAAACCAAACAAATCACAGAAAGCACATCTGGTAACAGCTTGGAGTATCAAATTCAGACACCTCTAAACTGCAGTACAGACTCTACAAATTTAATACAGAGCAACATACTGGTCAATACATTTGGAAATGGTAAGCAAACATATACTGCAGATCAAGTAAATAAAAATAGAAAACGGCCGAGATCCAGTCCTGAGAACAAAAAGGCAAATAAACCAAAACAAAAGAAAATGGAGGATTATTGGTTACAATCCACGTCAAACAGATACGCCTCTCTGGCAATGGTTGAGGATGATAACATTTTAGAGAATGTAGTGATAAAACCACCCCCTATCTATAAATACAAAGTGGAGAAAATACAGCCGTTAAATGATCTTTTAAGACAGATAGCAAATAATGAGTATGAATTAAAAATACTCAGACGGGATGAAGTAAAAAATCAGTCAAAAACAGAAAAAAATTTACTCTACAATAGGAAAAGCTTTGCAAGAAAGACATATAGAGTTTCACACATATAAAATTAACAGCGAACGAAACTTTAATGTAGTACTTAGAGGACTGCATCCCTCAACTCCTTTAGATGTAATTAAGGATTTTATTTCTGCAGAGGGTCACGACGTCGTTAACGTTAGTAATATTAAGGACACGAAAACAAAAATGCCAATATCATTATTCTAGGTAAATCTAAAACCTAACCAAAACAATACATCTATCAACGATATAAACAGTATGTTGCACAATAAAGTTAACTTTGAACCACCTAAAGCCAAACGTAGCATACCCCAGTGCATCCAGATGTGTTAAATGTACGAGCGGTCATCATACTAAAAATTGTGCCATTAAAACAAATGAAGTATTAACGGGTTTCACAGCAGAGACGCTACAAATGTAAATCGATAGGGACAGCAAACGACGCCATATTTTTTCCCGCTCTTTTGACATTTCTCTTCAGTAAGGTTTGCCATTTCACCATGGAAAGATATACGACAACGAGTAGAAATTATTAAAATTTACTACCGACATTTGGAGTCAGTGGCCTCAACTTTAAGAGCTGAATTTAATTTCTGGCTGAATGGCTTCGTCAATAAGCAAAATATGCGTTATTGGTCAGACAGTACTCCACACGTAATCCATGAGTCATCATTGCATCCCGAAAAAATTACGGTTTGGTGCGGTTTATGGGCCGGCGGCGTGATTGGGCCGTGCTTCTTCCGTGATGATCAAGACCGGCACATTACTGTGAATGCGAATCGCTACCGTTCAATGATAACCGAATATTTTTGGCCCCAATTGGATAATATGGCCTTGGAGGACATGTGGTTCCAACAGGGCGGCGCCACAAGCCACACAGCGAATGCCGCAATCAATTTATTGGAAACCAAGTTTGGTGAACGTGTTATCTCACGAAATGGCCCAGTCGATTAGCCGCCTCGGTCGTGCGATTTGACGCCGTTAGATTATTTTCTGTGGGGCTACGTTAAGTCTATGGTCTATGCCAACAAGCCAGCGACGATTGATGAACTTCGTACGAATATCGAACGTGAAATTGCAGCAGTATCGGCCGATTTATGCTTGAAAACTGTCGAAAATTGGGTTCAGCGTCTGGACTTCTGCAAGCGTGCCCGTGGTGGCCATGCAAAAGAAATCGAGTTTCATACATAATGGCATCGAACGTACTTTCACAGGAATTATGAATTGCATTGGTATCTAAAACCGGTTTTGTTTTATTTAAAAAAAACTTTTGTAGCGCTCTTATCGAAAACCCCGTTATGTGTACTATGCGGTGGTAAGCACCCTGCTAATTATAAAGGATGTTCAGTCTACAAAGAATTACAAAAAAAGCTTTCCCAAGCCGCCGCAAAAAAATAATAAACAAAAACAACGCAAACTCAGATGGTTTCGAAACCACAGCAACACTGAATGAACAATTTCCATCAATATCACACATTTCAACAGGATAAACTTATTCACAAGTCGCAAGAAACTCCACAACACCAGCAACTAACTGCAATACTAATGAAAACGAATTAAGCGATTTAAAAACAATGATGAAAACACTTATGCAACAAGTAGGAACTCTCCTAAACCTACTAACTACATTGATCGCAAATCTATCAAAATGAAAAATAGCCTTAAATTAGCTGTCTGGAACGCCAATGGGCTCAACCATCACGTACTCGAGTTGAAAGCATTCCTTTACACTCATCTCATTGATATTATGCTTATCTCTGAGACACACTAAACTCAAAACAACTACATAAATGTACAAAATTACAATATTTATACAACAAACCATCCTGCAAGTACGGCAGAGGGGGTACTGCAATTATAATAAGAAAATAAATCAAATACTGTTTAATGAAAGAGACCAGAGAGAAGAACATCCAGTCTACCATTATAAAAATAGAAAATTGTTTGTCGCGGCCATCTATTGCCCGCCTTCTTGTGTTACTACTGAGGAACACTTCACAAGATTTTTTCAAACCCTGGGATCTAGGTTCTTGGTCGGTGGCGACTTCAATGCTAAGAACCGACTGTGGGGGTCCCGTTTAAATAACACAAGAGGAAGAACACTTCTTAAATCAATTGTGGCTGAACACCTTACACACCTATCAACCGGAAAACCAACCTATTGGCCTTTCGATCCAAAATAGATTTTTGCGTAATTAAAAATATAGACAAAAATAAATGTATTTTATCCTCGTGCTTAGAATTGTCATCTGATCATTCGCCCACAATCGTTATAATAGTTTCAAAAACTAAAGAATTTACGCTAAAACAAAGTCTTCATACAAATAAAACTAACTGGGCCCTGTTTAAGAATATTTGTGCCGAAAATATAAATCTAAACACTTCTCTGAAAACCAGCGAAGAAGTAGAGGAAGCACTTCATACTATTACATCGAATATTCAGCAAGTAGCCTGGGACTCTACGCCAGATGTAAAAAAGAGGCCCCCAACTAGTAAATGTAAATCGCAATATTAAGGCATTAATTAGTGACAAACGTAAGCTGAAAAAGATTTTTCAAACTACCAGACACCGCAGAGATAAGGCTCGCCTCCATAAGGCAAGTAAAACCCTAAAAAATGCTTTGCAAGCGCAAGACAACTTAGACTTCGATAACTTCGTGTCACACATTTCACCTATGGAAAATCTGAATTACAATCTTTGGAGAGCGTCAAAAAAATTTAACAAGGAAACAAGCAGAATACCTCCAATTAAAAATAGCAATGGAACTTGGGCGAGAACAGATACAGAGAAAGCTCAACTATTTGCCGGCCACCTAAGAAAGCCCTATATCCAACCCATCACCAACCCATGACGATAATGATGTTATTATCTTTCTGTCGTCCCCTGGGCAAATGGATCTTCCCGTAAAGCGAACAAGCAACAGCGAATTAGGAAGTATAATAAAGAACTTGCCTAATATGAAAAAGGCACCCGGATTTGACTTAATAATAACCAAAATTATGAAGGAACTACCCGCTCTAGCTATAACTCAGTTTAGAAATCTGATCAACGCAATGTTTCGAATCGGCTACTTCCCTGTACAGCTTAAAGTTGCAGAAATCATAATGATTCCCAAACCAGGTAAACCACTCGAGGACGCGAAGTCTTATAGACCAATAACCCTACTTCCAGGCATAGTTAAACTCATTGAGAAATTACTGCTTAATAGGTTGAAACCAGTACTTCGCTCAAAGCATATCATTCCAGACCATCAGTCAGTTTGGTTTCAGAGAACAGCACTCAACTATAGAACACGTTCACAGAACTGTAAAAATCATAAGAACAGCATTTGAGAAAAAACAATACTGTTCAGCAGTATTCCTAGATGTTAGTCAAGCCTTTGACAAAGTTTGGCATGCAGGACTCCTTTTCAAACTTAAAATATTCTTACCATATATTGAAAACAGATATTTTTTCGTAAAGCTTAATGATGAGCAAGCAAATATAATTCGTATTGAATCTGGTGTACCACAAGGTAGTATTTTGGCTCCTCTTTTGTATACGCTCTTCACCGCTGATATTCCAACATGCACAACTACTTCAATAGCTACGTATGCGAATGATACTGCACTGCTCTCAATGCATCAAGACCCTGCAATTGCTTCTCAACAGCTACAAGGACACTTAAACAAATTCGGTAACTGGTGCTACTCTTGGCGATTGAAAGCTAATGCCAGTAAATCAGTTCACGTGACATTTACCCTGAGAAAGCAAACTTGTCCCCAAGTAACACACAGGAATGAACTACTACCCCAGGCAGAAAACGCAACATATCTTGGAATTCATTTGGACAGACGGCTGACGTGGCAAAAACATATTCTATGAAAGAGGAGAGGAAACAGCTAGGTCTCAAGTTTACCTCAATGTACTGGCTCATCGGACGAAACTCAAAACTATTGTTGGATAATAAACTCCTATTATATAAAACCGTTTTCAGGCCTATCTGGACATACGGTGCTGAATTATGGGGATCAGCCTCAAAAACAAACGTCATGATTATTCAACGCTTCCAATCGAAGTTTTTACGAACTATTGCCAACGCTCCAATATATGTCTCGAACGAAACCCTGCACAGAGATTTCCACGTAAACACTGTAGAACAGGAAATCAACGAAGCCAATAAAAGATATGCGCACAGACTACCAACTCACCCAAACGCACTAGGCCTTGATTTGCTCCAAACGTCGAAACCACATAGGAGACTGAGAAGATTTCCTCTCACACATCTTGTCACTACCATATAACAAATTTTTGTATGCAATATACATGTATGTACTTGTCTACAAGACTAATTTAAAGGAGGATGGGCAATGGCTCATCTTCTACATGTTGTATATCTTTCAGTATGCTAAATCTAAGATTTGCCTATTATCAAATTTATGATAGAGATAGAGATAGATACTTCGTTATCGGTAGTTGTATGAACCTTTTAAACTTTCCCGCCGTTTACACGCTAATTTACCAAGTTTCGGGGCTAAACTGCAAATAGTACCATACCAGGGAGTAATGGCATATCCGAATTAACAAATATTGAAAATGTCAGCTTTTTAGCCAAAGGTGTTTGGGCAGGCCGCCATGGGAGAGACTTTTCCGCTTTTTGCCCCTCCCCGTAGGAATTTCCAAAAACCCCGTCTTAGCGGACGTCAGCGCTAGAGGATGGACCTCCGTGCCAAATTGCAAGTTCCTAGCTTCAGCGGTTAGGGCTGGGCGATGTTGAGTCAGTCAGTCAGTAACGTTATTCTTTTATATATATAGATAGATTGCAATAAAATGAGAGGAAGAAAAACAAAATGTAAATTCGATATGGGTCTTGATTTTCTCCTTGACATTCTGCTACGCAAATGCACGCAGGTATAATGGAAAGCGATTTCCCACAGCAATACTTGGTGAAATTTGTTGGAGGAGTTGACACATATTCCAGGCTGAGGAAAATTACAACTAATTTTTTAACGAAGGTTACCAAGTAATTTATAAAACATAATAATGTTTTGGTTTATTATTTTGAACGTGATTAATCACATCATTTTCATTCATCTGAAATTTGAAATTGGAGAAAACTAAAGGAATTAATATGTTCGTTTAAAAATACTCAGATGTAGAATAAATTTTGCATTTATAATTAAAATTCACAACAATTTAAAAAAGGACGAAGAGGACTTAGAATCTGTTGAAATATCCCACTTTTGTTTTCCTTGGCCTATTATAACACCAAAAGGTTACTATTTTCTCCAATATTTAAACCCTCAAACTGGCTATTCTAGGTCGCAAGCTAAATACTTGTTTCAAATAGGACCAACTTCTTTATTTCTTTTATTGGCTATTTTCCAACGTCATGAGGTCAGATACCTTACACATATTAATTACACAAACAAATAAACAAATTTTAACATATTTCTCCAACTGGTTCTACCCTTCGCATTTTCTCGCCAGTTGGTAACACCAAGGATACGATGGGATTTTTTCCTTTTGGTCTTTCCAGAGGAGTCTTGGTCGTAATCTTTCCTGCTTCCATCGGATACGTTATCAAAAGCCTTCCAAAAGACTCTGGCTCATGTTCATCCATTCTGATAACATGGCCTAGCCAAGGCAATTGAGCTAATTTGACTCACCTATGTAGCTATGTCCACGTCGGAATACAAATTATATGGCTTCTGGTTCCAACGGCGTCGGTACTTACCGTTTTCATTAACAGGATCATATATTTTGTGGAGAATTTTTCTCTCGAATACTTCCAGGCATTTTCCATCCGTTTGCAATATGATCCAAGTTACGGAGTCACATGTCAAGATAGGTAAAATGAGAGTCTGGTAAAATTGGACTTTTGTCTGTCGAGAGAGAGGTTTGTTCTTAAACTGCTTGCTGAGCCCAAAATAGCGTTGTTGTCCCTGTTCTCGGTGGATCCAAGGTAGATAAATTCATCTTCCACTTCCAAATTCTAGTCGTTGACACCATCGCTTTTGTCCTGCCCTCATTAACAGCAAGACCCACCTTCGTTGATTCTTTTTCGATTGTAGAAACCTCTGCAGTACCGCCAACAAAGTATGGCTTCTCGTGTTGATCGTCTTGTTCATACTTACTGCAGGTTTTCTCATTTTTATCTCCATTAAGATGTTGAAGAGATTGCACGAAAGTGTGTCGCCTTGTCTCAGTCCTCGCTTGGTACAGAATGGTTCGGTGAGGTCTTCCCCACCTTCACTGCTGATTTGGTGTTGGTCAGCGTCGTTCTACAGAGTCGGATCAGTTTTGCCGGAATTCTAATTTCAGACATAGCTGCGTACAATTTCCCGACTATGCGGCTATCGAAAGCAGCATTGTAATCGGCAAAATGGTTGTATGTATCGATTTGCTGTTCTTGGGACTTTTCCAGGATTTGGCGTTGCGTGAACATTTGGTCAATCGTGGATTTCTCTTTTCTAAAACCACACTGACAAGGTCCAAGGTTTTCAACAATTGGCTTTAGTCTTTCACATAATTCGCCCGACAAGACCTTAGTTGGAACATACACACGGATCATCCGTTTTGAATACAGGACATAATACACTGAGACTCCAATTGTAAGGCATAGATTCCCCCAAACATCCGCATATAAGTTGATGCACGTGGGCTAGCAGTCCTTCGCCACCGGCGTTAAATAGGCCTTATTCTTAAGCCGGGAGATTGCCGTTCTAATCTCGCTTTGGCTGGCGGGGGTACAATCTACATTGTCTTCCACAATCATTACCACCTGAACTTCAGTGAAAGAATCTGAGTGGATTAGTGATGAAAAGTGACCTCTCCACATTTTAAGCACACACAGCTTATCTGCCACCAGATTCCCATTCTCGCCCTTGCAGGAGGGCAGACCAATATTCGATCATCTTATCCTCTGGAAAAGTCTTCAGGATTCATTATTCGTCCTGCACACTTCAATCTTTGCACTCTCTCTCTCTCTCTCTCTGCTCCAACTGCCATTTTTTTTCCGCCGCAGTAGTTGGTTTTCCTCCACTCATTTGAAGCTTGCTTCGTCACTGACTGTTTCGTTGCTATACGTGCAGCGTCTTTTTCATCAGTTACAATGCGGCATTCTGCTGGGTCCTCGGAAGGGGAAGTATTCTGGTCTAATAGGAGAGTGAGCTTTTGTTGGTAGGCCTTTGATATCTCCGGTATGTGCAGCTTGGCGATATCTAGCTTTTCCTGTGTTCCGCTTCGTGCGTTTTTGGCCATGCTAAGTCTTGTGCGTAGTTTCGCATCCACCGGATAATGATCCTAGTCGATTTTGGCACCTCGAATCACACGTACATCCATTACTCTAGAAGAGTGCAAGCCATATATTACCAAGTGATCAATCTTGTTCGCCGTTCTCTAAGCAGAAGATAACCAAGTCGCCTTATGTATAACCTTATGTTGGAATCGTGTGCTACCTACTACCATGTTCTTTACAGCGGCGAAGTCTAACAGTCTTATTTCATTATAGGAAGTGGTATCATGTAGATTGTGTTTACCAATGGTTGATCGAAAGACACATTACTTTCCCAATTTGTCATTAAAATCGCCTAGAATAATCTTGTTGTCGTGGTCAGGGCAACAGGACAGGGAAAGTTAAAGATATCGATTTCTAGTCTTTGGCAACCACTACTGAAGTATCCTGAGCAATATTTTCATGGAACGTTGGAATGCCCATGTGTTCGGTTTGAAGATATTTTTTATATTTCTCGAAACAAGAATGAAAAGGACACGTAAGGAATCGATAAAGAGGATTAAAATGTGCTACGAAAAAAAGTCTTATTCGATTTCACTGAAGGCATCATATCTCGCAAATGCGCTACGCTAATGTCACAAATAGGTTTTTGGACATTTTTTAAATACTATTTTGGCTCAAAATAAAAATTTCATCAGGTAGTACAAACATTGTGAAACTTAAGATTGTGAGATTTAAACTTAGAGAATTTAATTTTATTTGGATATTTATTTCGGGCGTCCATTTGTTCTTGTTGAATTAAATGTTAATTTACAATAATGTTCGATGGGAGGACAAAATCTACAAATCAGACGCTTCGATTGATCTGACAAAAACTTAAGTGATTTCTTCAAACTTCTTTTTTGTTATGAGTTTTTCATCTTCTAAGCACAAAGGTCACAGCATTAACCAAATGGGAAAATTTGTATATCAAAACTACCCTCTACGAGTATAGCTACCTTCGTCTAAAATTAATGCAATGTCATTACCGGTTTGAAAGTTAGAGCCATTTCACTATGGGGCAAGGCGCACAGTGGGGATTTCTGACTTTTTTCCTACCAACAATGTTAACTTCTGAAGTAATGAAGACAATTTGAAAATATAAAATGTACTTGAAAATTTTCAAATAAACAATCATATAGGCTATAAAATGCTGGGTGGTTCTAGCAGGGTGGTTCACACTTTTCTGTCAAATTTTTTTATAGTCTTTGCTTGCGCATTCTTAGGCATATTCTGAAAACTGTCCAATTGGTAAGCATCTATACTCAATTAAATTGTTGCCATTAGCCACAATTGTATGTAGCGTTGGATTAATTAAGTTTCTTCCCTGAAGGCATTTGAAGCAAAAGCTGGGCATTTTTTTGATGCAGACTCTTCACAATTTCCTAACAGTCAGTAGCATGACAGATAATAACCAACCTATTTGTAATATTATATCATAGATGCCCAAATTAGTAATATTAGCTCTGTTCGAGTACTCGAAAATTTGTGCAAATTTGTACAAATTTTTACTGAACTCTGTTCGTTTACTCCAAAAATTTTGACAGTTCGATGTTTGAGATTTTGCAAATTTTGGTTGGAGAATTTTTAGCCAACATAAAATTGCAAGATAGAACAGCTGTTTGAAATCAGCTGTTTTATGTAAAGAAACAAAACACAAAAATAAATTAACAACGACAGAGGTAAGTACAAATTATTTTGTTTAATATTTTATTCAATATATTTGTGAAATTTAGAAACAAAATGGAAAACAATAATGTGCAGTGGCATTCAGGAAATTCTGGTGAACCGGCGACGTCATTATTGGACAACTGTGGCAGTAGCAAAGGTATGGAAATACACGCCAGAATGTATGTATGTGGCAAAGGATAAAATTTCTTTCAATTCTATTGGAACTTGTGGTAACTTCCAAATATGTATTTGTTGGAAGAATAAAAATTAATAAATTAATAAAAATTTCTTCCAAATAAAAATTACAGCTTTTGTTTAATGAAATGCAAACAGAAAAATCAGCTGTTTCCTTGCACACATAAACATCAGCTGTTTTATTGCAAATTATTACTGGAAGTCGTTCGCGTACTTTATTTGCAAATTTTCATAAAGAGAGTAAAATTGTTGTTTCGCTCTCAAAAGTAGATTCTTGCAAATTTTTACTGGGAAAGTACTCGAACAGAGCTATTGGTGAGAGTGACGAAATAACACTGGAAGAAAACAATTTGCTATTCATTTTATTTAGTCGTCAACGAGATTGCGACGAAAGCACATGTGTGGCGGGTGTTGTAATTTTTTTCTGCTTCTTTTATTAACAAAAGGGAAATGTAAAATTAATGAATGTACATATTTTAGTAATACTATTGATGAATGTATTGATAGATATATATATATCTATAATACATACATATATAATTTATATATGCGGACATCTGGATAGTATGATATATTTCGAAATAAAAAAATTCTTCGAAGTGTTTATAAATTTTCCCTCAATTTATCATTGTTCAATTTGCAATTAAAAAGTATTGAAATCTTCTATGTTGATACTCTTATTGCAGTTACGCAATAAAAGTATATTTCTCAAACTATAAGAATTCAGTTTATTGCTTTTTTTGAGCAAATATAATTCAAATCTGAAAATATTTGTTCGCAAAGATACGTTGAGGGAAATAAAGATAAACACTTATTTCAGGATATATTGTACCATCCAGATTTTTCCAGAATTCTATATTGATAAAATTATCCGGGAAATCTAATTCACTTCGAAGTATAATAAGTTCTGTTTGGATTGGAAATTCGTACTTTAATATATCGCATTTAAAAGGGTTTTGAAAAATATCCAGTAAATGCTGAATATTTTCAAAATCCTTAAACCTGTCATTAAAGTTATTAAAAAGCGTTTCTAATATTTCCAAAAGTTCAAACTTTTTCAAGATTTTCTCCTTGTCGTAAATAACAGAAGTTTTCGGAAAGTCCGAAAAGTCTTCAGAATCAACTTGAGCTGCAAGTAAAAATAGCTGAGTTTTAAAATCTGAAAGAATTTTAAACATATCAGAAATATTATTATCTTTTCCCTGCAGCTTCAAAGTCAACTCATTCAACATGTTACAAATGTCTGTTAAAAACGCCATGTCTAAAATAAATTGATAATCTTTTAAATATTCTTTTTCGGTTATTTCGATATTTTCAGCTTCTAAAAATTCAAATTCTTCATTTCTAAGCTCAAACAATCTATTAATACTGTTACCTCGGCTTAACCAACGTACCTCAGTAAACATTAATAGATCGTGGTGAGAAGCATTTGAATATTTTAAAAATGTCACAAATTTTCTATGAGTCAGTGAGTTATGGCCGCCCCTTATCCTATTAATTATCCGCTCAGTAGCCTTCATGACCGGATGCTTGGATATAAATTTAGAAGCAAGAGCAGCCTGCAAGGTATAAACCTCAATTTCATTTTTTTTCATCTAGCCTACAAATCCATCACGTTTGCCTGTCATAGTGTTCGCCACCATCCGTAGAAACTCCGGCTAATTTGTTAGAATCAACAACGGAAAGAAGTTTTTCGTTGTCGACATCGAACAATAATTTGCCGGTTAAATTGCCATAAAATGTTTCAAAAGAATATATTGACTCGAAAACTTTGTAATCTGAATCAACGCATCGAATGCAGATTACAAGTTGACAAAGGTCATTAATATCGGTGCTCTCATCAATACAGAATGAAAAAAATTCGCAATTTTTTAATTTTTCCCTTAATGCCGATTCCACAATAGCACCCAAACAAAGAGAACGCCGGGTTATACTATTGCGGGACAAAGGTAATTTTTCAATAAAATTAGTTTCATAATGAAGTTTTCCAAAAATGTTACTCAATATATTTTTGACAAATGGCCCATCTGAAAATGACCTTCCCTTTTTTACAATATCTATACTTATTAAGTTACATAAACCCATTTTTAAATTCTCCTCCACCATATCTTCATCATTTTCTTTAGATAGATTTACCCATTCCTTCAACTTTTCAATAAAAATTTTCTTATAAATTTTAAATTGTTTTTCTTTTTCTTCCCCCTGCAAATAATTCATGTCTTTGTGAACATCTTCAAAATGTTTTCTTAAATTATATTTCTTAGTTTTTTTAAATGTCTTATGACAAATAAGACATTGCATGTCATCAAAAGCATTTTGTAACATAAAATACTTTTCGGCTGACATCATTAATATATCGCAATAATTTCAATTTATGTGTTCACTGCCAGCAGTCTCGATGACGATTAAAATGTAAAATAAGACACCGAAGTTCTGCAAGTGTAGTTTGTCTCTCCCACTCAACATGCTGATTTCCTATTGGTTGATTGACGATCAAGCAAAAGACCGTAAGTATACGTGTGAGTTTAATTTGCTGATATCAGCCACTACTGGGCATCTTTGTATTATATCAACACCAGTAATTCGCGCTGTCACTTCACAATTTTCAAAAAAAAAAAAATGTGCCGCACCTATTTCCATCGTCCGTATTTCGATATCCATACATTGGGTTTCTTTCAGTCCAAGCGTCTTGAAAAATGTATCTTGTATATTTTTTTTGAATATTTAGATTTTTTGGTTCTAATTTGCTCTGTTTAAAAGTTTCTCCCTCTCGCGAGATTGTATACGCTAGCATGCAATGGAGAAATTCAATATTCATAGTCGTGCTCATCTCTTGTTGAATCGTACAAATTTGGAAAGCCTTTCCAGAGCCGGGTTTAGGATTTGTTGGCTCCTAGGCTGAGCCCATGGTGCGGGCACCACTGATTTTAGTTGACTGTAAAATATAGGCGGCCCACAATATTTTTGGTGAATGTTTGAATTAACCAGAACTTAATTTGGGGGTAGAGTTGGTTTCTTTCTAACAATATAACTATGCTCCATTTTATTAAGAAATTGTATTATTTTCGAAGTACTTTACACTATAATAATTATAAACAACACAAGGAAATGCTGAAGAGCGGTGGCGAAAAATATCCATTTCGTCCCAATATACCATTTTCTGCCGTCTATAACTGCTGGAGAGCGAGGGGAGACATAAGTTCTTACACTCTAAATAAGGGACCAGGAAAACAAACTCGTCGCTCGCTCCATCTGTCAGTCTCTCTATTTCAAAAAGTTAAATCAGTTGCCAGTTTAGGGGATTTATCCACAATTTGGGGATATTGATGTAAAAATGGGGATACATTTTCTGGTTACCCAGTTGCCACACATGAAATTAATTACTTTCATAAAATGAATACATATGTGACCCGGTCTGTGAAAAGGTGGCTTATGCCTTCAAAAACAAAATTTCGAGAAATCAGCTGCTAAAGATAAACAATGCATTTCGTCAGTTTCTCGGTAGTTGTTCTCCTTCCTTCCCATTGCCCAGTGTCTCTCATTGTTCAAGGGCACCAAGTGAGATGCAGTGTTGCTTTTGCTCCAAATATTATGTTAGTTAATTGCTTCAAGTTGCTACTTTCGTATTTTCGTAGCGGTAATACTGAAGTGAGTTTGAGAATGTTATCAGCTATCATCACCCGGCCGGCTTTTTTTCGTTATCTCGTTGGTGTTATTGTTTCTGTTGGTCTTTTCCGTTATGAACTAGTGAATAATGTCTGTTGATGAAGAATTTAGCGAGGGTTTTCAAAAATATTTTGATGAAAATTAAGAGAATGATGATGATTTTTTCGATGATGTTGGTATCCATTACGATGAGGAACTACAATCATTATTTCCAGCTGAAGATCAAATGGAAGTGAAACAAAGTTTTTTTTACAATGGACTTGTCTACTATAGATAACAAAAAAAAGGAATTGGTAAATAAATTTATTTCGCAAGATTGCTGTAATAAGAAATGCCAAAAAAATTATACTGCGGAAGATAATAGAAAATGCAAGAAACAACTATCTAGAATTATCAAAACATGAACATAATTTGGTTATGCTGAGCCATATCGAATCAGCAATAATGTGCACAGACAATACTGGAGATGCCTACACAAAAATGACGAAATGGAGGGAACATGAATTGCAAAAAGGTAAAGATGTTGAAAGGCATAAATTGATGTTCACTTTTTATCAGTTTGCCGCACATTTTTCCTTTTTTTTGTGTATTCGTGTGGAAGAAAACGTTTTGAAAATTTACTTCGACATTTTCATACACATGGTGCCATAACACGGATACATGCGCTAGCAAATAAACCATCTACACATCGGAGAGCGTTTCAACCATCTGATATCCAAAAAGCTGTCAAATTTATTGAGTATACAGCCGATGTATTGGCTCTTCCACTGCCAGGACGTTCACCCAAATTCAAAGATTATCGTGTAATGAAGTTTCCATCTAATGAGGCAAAGGCCTCAGTTTATCGAAAATACATTGCTTCACTCGGTGATGATGAACTGAAGATGATTATTTGTTTCTTTTGACGCATATGGGCCAAATACATACCTTATGTTACAGTAGTGAAACCAGCGAATGATCTCTTGATTACTGTCGTAGTAAGTAAGCCATTGTTTACTTCTTTTTAAGTTGTGTCTATTGTAATTAAAATTGTAAATTACGCTAGCCAAAAACATTCCTGACCCTGAACGTGAAGAAAAGCTGAAACAATTTCTCGATCACCTCCACAAAGCTCGAAATCAACGTGCATACTATCAAAAATTATGTGTTTACTGATGATACTGTAAAGGTCTTATCATTTGATTTCGCCCAAACTGTTCATTATTCAGTGAGTCCTCAACAACCGGGTACAGCTTACTTCAAGCCAACAAAGAAGTGCGCAGTCTTTGGAATTACAGATGAAAAACGGAAAATACAGGTTAGGATTTCATTGTACAAGTTCAAATCACTTGCTTTGAAAGTATCTTGACTATTATTTTTTTTTTCGATAGTATAATTACATGATAGATGAGGAACATGATATTGGCAAAGGTCCAAACACCGTTGTTCGCCCCGGATCGCTTCTTCGGTATTTTCAAGGCCAAGTATGCTGTTACTAATATTGATACGTATGAAGATTTACTGCAGTGCGTCGTACCAGGTGGCCATAATACAGCTGTATCGTCGAAAAATGTTGTTTGGTATGAATGGGACAGTTATTTTAAACACAATTTCACCATTTTATAATGGACACAAAGTCTTTAAAAACTGGTTTATCTCTGCAGCGTCAGTGGTACATTTATCAGAATCTCAGAAGCTTGTTTCAGATCCCATGAATGGGGATATTTTGGCTCCATTGCCATCAAAAAAATCTGAAGATGCTTTACCAGCCACAAATGTGGTATCGAAGCAACCCAAGACTTCATCCACAAAACCTAAACCGAAGAAGCCTGTGGCTTCATAGTCCAAAAAGAAACCGAAGATGCATGTAGCTTCATCGTCGAATCAGAAACCGAAACCGATAGCTTCATCGTCAAATCACGATCCAAATAAGAAAAAAATGAAGAAACCTGAGAATTCAACTCCAATAAAAAAACAAGAAAACGTATGGCCTCATCTCCAGAAGAAGATTCAAAAAAACGAGCAAGTTCAAATACTTAATATTGCTAAATAATTATTTTTGTGCAAAACAGGTTCGCACACCTGGAAATGAGCTAAGAAATTCTCACAATCAAATAAACTGAGGCGAGCTACAGTGCTTTATGCTGTGGGAAGCTTTTTATCGATTTACCGGTACAAATTATATTTTAGAAAATCATCGTTTTGGAACAATGGTTAGAACAACTAGAACAACCCAGAACAACCGCAAAAATTTCGTTTTTCCAAAAATGGGGTGCAAAGTTTAATATTGGTTTTTTTCGATTTACCGGTACAAATTATACTTTAGAAAATCATCGTTTTGGAACATTGTAGAACAATCCTAGAACAATTCAGAACAATCTTCAAAAATATTTATTTCCAAAAATGGGGGGCTAATTTCGCACACCTTGCAAAACAGCTCTTTTTTTGGTAAAATCATTTTTGTAGCGTTCAATCCTTTTTGTTCATTTTCAATTCCATGTATTATCTTGATTCTCGATTTTCAATACAATTCTGTTTTTCTTTCATTTCTGCTCTTCTTTCTCTACATTTTTAGTACGCTTTTAAGTAAGTTAGGAAAGAGCGTCTCCAAAACTATCCGAACCAAAAAAAAGTGAAAAATAAGACCGGGTCATATATTATGATCGGAAAATTCGAATAGCTTCGAAAATTTGTATGTAATAATTTCCCTGGCCACACTTGCAAGTGAAAGTTTATTTGCACAATGTCGTCGGAGTCGAAGGCTGTCACTACAATACGTGAATGGAAAATTCTATAATTTACTAATTCCTAACCATTATTTTTAACATATTTCATATTCATTTATAGTTTATTTATAGTTGTTTCCTCCAATCGCGGTCACTCACAATAATATACCTAAATAGTCGAAATGTTCTACATTGCGTATGGGGAAAATTTGTGTTAATATATTTTAGTCGGAATTAATTATGAAATATTATTTTCATTTACTACCTAGTTACCCAGCGGGAAATTTCCACGTGAAATAATCGATTCTGTATAACTTACTTTGAATGCGTAAGCGCTTCCACCCCAAGGTTAATTCTGATTACAAAACAGATTACTTTTATATGGAGATGTCCGGATTTTTGGACACTCAGACCACATAGCAGATTACTTCTTTGCAAAAGTAAGGTATATTGTGGTCAGGCAATTCTGGTCGGCTTACAAAGTAGCTTATTTAACCAGTTATTGTGGGCAAACGCACTACAGCTTCCATTACTTTTTCATGCAATGTGGATTGGTTTGCCACTTTGTAGATATGATATAATGGCGTTAGTGGGCAGCCTCGCTACACCGTGCATTACTTTTGAAGTTGATGTGGATTGATTGAACACTTTGTTGATTACAATTTATGACGTTGTGGATAGTCATGCTACATCGCGCATTACTTTTAAGCAGATGTGGATTGATTTACCACTTTTTTAATTACAATGCATGGTGTTGTAGACAATTTTGGCATACTATTCATTACTTTTGAAATACAATTTGTAGCCTACAATTTAACATACACCTTCACACTTGCTCCCGCACTGCTACACAATTAAAACCAAACTGAATTCTAATTCCAAATATGTAAATACCCAAACCCGTTACATTAACGCCTGTTTCTTGCTAAAAAATGTTAGAAAAAATTTTTCTTTAGTTTGTTTTGCACGTTTTTTCTGTTACACACAAAATTAACGCAAAGGCAGCGAAGATTTCATCAGTCGAATGCACTGACAGGAAAAAAAGAAATAAGCAAAAGCACGCACATAACAATCTTCTTCATTTTGTTGCGTTTGCACACACAATATTCTCAAATGCTATGAAGAATTCATCAGTTGATTTAGCTTCGCACAAATTAATATGAAAGCATCGATAAATTCAGCAAAGCAAAGTGATGTACACAACATGTCCAAAAAGTAGCGATAATTTCATGTAACACTTAACGAAGTGATCGGACAATTTCGCGCTGGGTACTAATAGTGAAGAGTACCCTTATCCTCTATACCCAGTTTAGAAACGTCTGTTTACCATAAAAGAATGCATGTTATTTGACGTAGAAGCATATATCACAACAATCAATGTATGTACTGTGGATGTCCAATAGTATGAATTATATATCTAATGTCAGGACTTTTCCTAATGTTGGAAAATTCGTATTATTGGACTAGAGTTTTTTCCTCCTTTTATGTAAAATAACACATAATAACACAACACATGCAGATAGTTTAATTTAGATTAGTTTTTTATTTAAAAAAAAAAAAACTTTGGTGAGCCAGCCATCACTGGCTAAAAAGTCGCCTTCATAAAACTTTTTATGAAATTCCAGAGCCTTACATTTTAACTGCGTATTTTCTTTGACAGGAAAACCACTCGTATAGTGCATCTTCCATTTTTTAAATTCTCCAGTTGCTATTCTGTAGCGTGATTTTAGTGCACCTGTTGCAGCTAAGAGTTGCACCTTCTGTTGTTTTATAGTGCAAATTGTTGACTTAGATAATCCGTACTTGCTACAAATTTCATATAGAGATTTTCCACTTTCACTGTCTTCTACAAGGGCGTAGCCAGGATATGAAATAGGGTGGTGCCACGAAAAATATGATTTTTTATGATTATGATTTTTTATGATTATTACAATTCGATCTATTTGAGGAGTAATCTGCGTGGATCTTCTGAAAATTTTTCTACAATTTTTTCCAAAAATTCGTCCTTCTTCTCGGTTACCAATTTTCGGTGGACGCTTAGCATACATAGTCCTGCAATATATATGTATATACTAAGGTGGACCTTGAAATGACATTTTTGCGATATTTTGGTAGATGAGGGCTCTATTCCGTGCCTTTTTGAAAAAAAATGACAATGCCGAAAAAAAAAATTAAAAAAAAAAAACATTAGGGGTTGCGCACGAGCCGAGAAAAAGGTCCACTTTGCCAAAATTAGGGGGGAAATTGCCATAGGTCATCAGGGGTCACCCGTAGGGGGGTAGAATGTATGGCCGACCCCCATTAACTTTTTACCGCCAACATTTTCCCCCAAGACACCCACCCCCTATCTCCTCCCCTTAGGGGGGTCACCATACAAAAATGGAGGTTGCTCAGTATTTTCGAAAAACACCATAGGTCATCAGGGGTCACCCCTAGGGGGGCAAAATATATGACCGACCCCCATTAACTTTTCATCCCCAACATCTTTTCCGAACAAACTTACCCTCTATATCCACTCCTTGAGGGACTCCCCATACAAAAATACTGAAAATCTATGTATTTACAGTTGCACAATATCGAGATTTTTTTTGATTTTTTTACAGAAATTCCACCAATATTCAAGAGTGGTCATTGTTTGGAAAGTCTTGAAAAATTTGAAACGCACACGTGCTGAATCAGGTACATAGGCACCCTTAGCAGATGCCCCCATTCATCAGTACCTGGCAGTAAAATATTGCAAAATACGTAGTAGTTATAAATAGCAGTTCATTCATCGATTGTTGTCATTCAACAAGTGCCGACGACCGCGAAAAGTAAATTGATTTTTCTCCCGTTTTTTAAAAGTTAAGATGACAACACGACTTAGATCGCGCGACGATATTTTTTTGATTGGTTATCCAAGCATGAATATTACAGGGAACAAATTACCGTCGAAGAAGCAAGTGCTAAGAATGCATTTCTTCAACATTCGCAAACGAAACATGTCGAAGAAAAATAGTGCGGTTATAGTCGCGGACGCAGTGATGATTTTTTGGCGCCAAGCAGCTATTCCGACGAAAGCCAGAGGAGATGTTACAAGAAAAATAGCTGCGTTGCACGATGAGTGGGATGCTTTAAGAAAGTCATCTCACAGAAAGACTGAGTCCACTAGAGAAAAAGAGAATACGTTTTCTGATAGCTTGGATAATCTTTTCGACATAGCACACGCCAACGCCCTTGAAAAAATGACAAATACCGAAGACATTGAGTTTCTGCTAAAGCAAAAAGAAGATGGCCGGCCAGGAACTATGGGAGGTGTGGACGCTACTGATACTCGAACGAGGAAAAGAAAAGCTGAGCGCGAAGAACAAGAAGAGTTGCGACGCAGACGTGCAACGGAATCTAGTAGAGATCGGTTCGCTAAAGGCGGTAAGCTATTTCGCGCTTTGTGTGTTCGTCCAATGTTTATATTCAAATGAAATTCGTTCAATTGCAGTGGTTAAATTTTCAAGCAGTGATTCAAGCGATGATAATGGGAGACAGGACGAAAACTTCCCGGCAGAAGCTGGCCCGTCAAATGTTGGTGACAGAAGTGGTTACAAACAATGTTTTACTGAACGAGTCCTATCAGCTTTGGACAAGTGCAAAGTGACTGACCGAGACGCGGTCGGCATTATGATAGCGGCGGCAGAAGCATTTGGACGCGATCCTCCACAATACACACTAAACCGTACGTCGCTTCGGAGATGTCGGCGTTCAAATCGAGAGAACATGCTGAGTTATGTGAAAGACAATCCAGAAGTAAGATCGCATAGATTTATTTGCTCTCATTCAGAATTCTTATTCTTCAACGCGTTTCATTCATCTCCAGCTTGTCGCAGCTAAATCCTTCGTAGTCCATTGGGATGGCAAAATGCTTTTGGATTTTGTGGGTACAAAGAAGGTGGACCGTCTACCGGTAATTGTCTCGTACGGAGAAAAAGAACAACTTCTTGGAGTTCCCAAAGTAGAAGATGGGAAAGGAAAAGGCCGGAGAATAGCACATGCCGTTTATCAACTGTTGGCATCTTGGCATATGACACATCGAATACAAGGACTTTCTTTCGACACGACATCAACGAATAGTGGCCCATTCTCCGGAGCCTCAGTTGCTCTTGAGCGGCTGTTGGAGAGAGAAATCTTATATTTACCTTGCAGACACCACGTATACGAACTGGTGCTAAGGGAAGTTTTTGAGACAAAAATGGGAAAGACCAGTGCACCAGGCGTTCCTTGCTTGATAGACGATCAAGTCGTCAGAAAAATTCCTGTGGCAATGCAAGTCGGCATAAAGAAGTTTTGCTTAGATCAATTGAAGGAGAAACACCCTCGCGATGACTACAAAGAAATGCTACAATTAATTCTTTTGTTTCTGGGTGAAAAACTTGAGAATTACCATTTCCGACTTCCAGGACCCGTTTCCCATCCTCGATGGATGGCAAAAGCCATTTACAGCCTCAAGATGTTTTTGTTTCGGAGAACTTTTCACTTATCTGTATGTGAATTGAATGGTATTCCACACGTTTGTATTTTTGTGGTGCGACTTTACGTCAAGGCATGGTTTGGTTCTTCTCGAGCAGCTGAGGCGCCGAATCAAGATTGGAAGTTTTTGAAGGACATCGTCGAGTACAAGTCCGTTGACCAGGATTTATCTCGGGTAATGATAAAGAAATTTATCGGTCACCTATGGTATCTCGCCGATGAGCACATAGCCCTTGCCTTTTTCGATGACAAGGTTTCAAATGAGTTGAAGGCCAAAATGGCCCAAGCATTGCTAGAAAATGAGAATGACGAAGGTGAAGAAGATGAAGAAGACGAAAAAGGTGAAGAAGATGAAGAAGACGAAGAAGGTGAAGAAGATGAAGAAGACGACCCGGTTCCCCCAGCTCCTCGCGTCGTAATCAAAAGCACCAGCGTTAAAAAAATCGAGGTGAAATTCAAAGATGTGAATGAGGAATTCTTGGCTAAAGACTTGAGCAACTTCGTCTCTCATAATACCAAAAATTTATTTGTACGATTTGGAATATCGCAAGATTTCATTCTTGCAAATCCAGCAACCTGGAAATCTCGCGCAGACTATCAAGAAGGTCGTAGAATTGTAAATAACTTGCGCGTTGTGAACGACACTGCCGAAAGAGGAGTAAAAATGATACAAGATTATAATAGAATACTGTGTCAAGGCGAAGAAGAGAAACAGTATTTACTACATGTTATCGATTCTTACCGCAAGAAATACCCATCAGCGAACAAAAATATGTTAATTTGACTATATTATATTAAGAGTGCTTAGTAGTACTACTCAATTACAGCTTCTTTTATTTTTGTATGGGGAGTCCCTCAAGGAGTGGAGATAGAGGGTAAGTTTGTTCGGAAAAGATGTTGGGGATGAAAAGTTAATGGGGGTCGGTCATATATTTTGCCCCCCTAGGGGTGACCCCTGATGACCTATGGTGTTTTTCGAAAATACTGAGCAACCTCCATTTTTGTATGGTGACCCCCCTAAGGGGAGGAGATAGGGGGTGGGTGTCTTGGGGGAAAATGTTGGCGGTAAAAAGTTAATGGGGGTCAGCCATACATTCTTCCCCCCTACGGGTGACCCCTGATGACCTATGGCAAGTTCCCCCCTAATTTTGGCAAAGTGGACCTTTTTCTCGGCTCGTGCGCAACCCCTAATGTTTTTTTTTTTTAATTTTTTTTTTCGGCATTGTCATTTTTTTCCAAAAAGGCACGGAATAGAGCCCTCATCTACCAAAATATCGACACAAGGTCCACCCTAGTATATACTTATTTTTTGATAATAAATAAAATTGCATATTATTTTACCGTTTAAACGAGCTTCAGTCATTGTTTTTACTCGCCTTAAAGTGCTAAATGACCGCTCAACAGTTGCAGTAGTGCACGGCTGTGACAATGAAATTAATAACGCCTTCCTTATATTTGGATAAAATAATCCAGCGTCTTTCAAAATGCTCGCCAGCTCTAAGTCGGCTAATTCGTCTTTACCCATTTTTTTTGTTGCCAAGAATTATACCAAAGCTCAATTTCTCCTTCCAAATCTTCCAACTCATAAAAATGCTCAAACGTTTTTGTGGCATCTTTAAGCTCTTCCAGCTTCAACGAAATCATGTTTGACGGGTGCAAACAATGAATTGCAAACGCTGGCCTATTCTCTTCATTAAATCTTCTGTCCAGTGATGAAATTAAAGAATCTATATAAGGAATGTATATACATAGATCGCTTCCAATATTCAGCAGGTGATGAAAATGGGGGATTTGAACGGTGCGTTTGACGAGAGACTTTCCTTGGAACAGACAAAAAAAAAAAATATTATAGAATTAGGTGGGTGCCACGGCCCTCTAGGCCCATACCTGGCTACGCTCATGGTCTTCTATAGTTTTTAACTTACATATTTCCTAAGAAATTTGATTGACTTCCTTTATTTCCAACATTTCGTATGTATTAAATATAGGACACGCGACACAAAACACTTGTTATCCCTATAAAATTTCGTACCAACTGACTATTTGCCAGTTGACCGCAGAAAAAAACAAGTTAAAAACTTAGAACAAAAAATACAGTTATTCGTATTATCGAATAGCAAAAAATTTTTAATTCGTACTGTAGAGCTGCCCATGCAAAAAATTTGCCATTCGTACTATTGGAAATTCGTGGAAACGAAAGTACGTACTATTGGACGTCCACTGTACTTCCAGTACACGCTGAAAAACGGCCTCTGTAATATATTCTCCCAAATACACCCACCGAAATAATTATAAAGGCAAAATATTTTTTCCCGGTACTCTCAATGCACTGGGTTTTTGGTGTAGAATTTTGATGCATATATGTGTCATTAGGTATATTATGTCAGATAATATAACCATGGGATCTCTTTTACAAACTAAATGAAAAGTGACGTTGTTTTTTCTGTTTCTGGTGTGAAATATAGGCAACATGGAAAAGAACCCGAATTCGAACAGTAGGAAATAGGAATTTAAACAGAAGTGAGTTTTCTTTGGTTGCTATTTTATTGTTTTAAAATTAACGTAGGCCAAATTAAAAAAAAATAATTTATATAGAATACCTGGTGGAAAGTACCTGAGTAAAGAAGAAAAGGGAAAAATTGAAGATTATCATGATGAAGGGCTGTCTAATCGGGAAATTTTCGAGGTGATTGAAAAGATCGAGCTGTGTCATTGACAATTTTATAAAAGAGGGTCTTCAAGATGAAAACACAAAACGACCTGGAAGGACACCACTGATCAGTGGCAGCATCAAAAGAGAGATCAAAAGGGTTGCTGTTAAAGAAAAGTTCGGCGTTAAGGAAATTATGGTCGAATTTGATTGTTGAGCAGGATTGCGTCGTGTTCAACAAATAATGAAACGCGACTTGAAACTACCATGTGGAAAAAAGTATGCAAAACTTGGTCTAATGCCAAGACACGAATTAGTCAGATTTAAATTTGCTGAAATATACATATTTTTGTATGAGGGGTGATATTTTCCGATGGAAACCATTTAATTTAGATGGACCTGATGGCTCGGACACATATTGGCGTTCCAGACATTTTTCCAAAATTATGCGTCAGCGCCGAAATTTTGGCGGTGGCTCCCTTATGGTTTGGGCAGGTATGAGTGATAGAGGAACCACTCCAATATGTTTCGTTTCCACAAAATTGGATTTCGAGTATTATATTCGACTATTGGATGTCGTCTTACTTAATTCTGGAGAGAAAATTTGTGTCCCAGAATTTATCATCCAGCAGGACAAAGCAACAGTACATCGGTCTAAGAAAACTCCAAAGTTTCTGGAGTCCAGAAACAGTACAAACTATTGACTGGCATGCACTTAGTTCTGATCTCTATCCGACAGAGAACCTCTGGTCTATTTTACCTACCCTCTGGTCTATTTTACCCACCCATGACGGCAGTTGAAGAATATCAAGGCCCGAAGTGTAGCAATAACAGAACATGGAAAATAACTGATCCTGCGCATATTCATTCGTTGATAAACTCAATGGCAAGATACTTAGTAGAAGTTATCAGCGATAATGGAGATCAAATGTCTTACGAAACTTTTTAGAATATTTAAATAAACCTTTTGCTTTTATAAATATTTCGCACTAGAAATTAGTTTATTTTTGTTGATTCACCTTGAAAAGAAGTCATACTCTAAGTATTTTTGCTGAAAAGTTACTAATTTTGAAAGGACTAATACAATATAAAATAAAAACTTGAAAATTCCTCATAAAATTTGGAAAAAACACACAATGGTGTTGCCTCTATATTTATTTCGCGGGTTGTATATTCTGCAGGAAATGTGTATATGTTTGGAACATATTTCAAACATTCATATGTTTGCAAGCCCCAAACACATGTACACATCTGCGTTCTTCATCCCAAACATCCGTATACTTACGTGGAAGCATTCGTGTGTTTCCCCAAACCTCCATATACTTACGTAGAAAAATATAAGTATTTCCTCCCAAACATAATAATATTTAGGATCGAATTAGTTTTTGAAATCAATATATTTGTATTATTTTTTACAATTAATTTTATAAATATTAAACCACATTTATAAATAATTAATACAAAAAATTAAAAGATTTTAAACGGTTTTTTTAGGGTTACTTGCATTGAATGCATTATTTGTTTTTTCATAAAATGAGAATCTGCTACTCTTTTGCTTCTCCTTTCTTTCGAATACACGAAACTTGTGTAAATTGCAAACACGCACATTCAGGAATAGTTATTAATCTCTGACTGAGAGAATAATGCAGAAATACCGATACACACATACAAGTTAGACACTCTGGTTGTCCTTTTTTTATTCTCTTGCTCTCGAGAGAGCATAAACACTGCAACAAACACAGCTGTTTTTGTATCACAAACACATATATACACATATATTATAACATATTAATCATTGTGTCTCAAGCATTTAATATTGAATAGCAAACACAATGTGTTTGCCCACAAGACCATTATATTTGCGACGAGCTCCAAACACACGTTACATTTGCATCCAAACAACAAAAAACGACAGATTTTTCAGCGTGACTTCGCTATACACTTTTCTTGCCATAACGTCAAAGTCATGCTACCACTCGTCCCTCTAATAGTTTTTCTACTTAAAATAATTCCCCTACACATTTTCGGAAAAGGGTAGGAAACATTGAAATCGGCCTTTAAGCGATGTTATTTGGCTACTTTCTTAAAAACCATACACAAAACTAGATATAATATTTTAGTAAAATTCTTGAAAAACACAACAAAAAATTTATTTCCAAATTAAATCTCTTTTCCAACTATTGGGCAACACTGTCTGCTGTTTCGACAATTCATTTTCATGAAAGTGCCAAAATTGACTTGCATGAAATTTTGGTTGAAAGTTGGAGTGGATGTAACCAAAGTGTGTGTTAGTGAAAAAGTGTATGTGCGTATTGAGTTTTTCGAACATCCACTGCCTTGTTTGGCCATGGGGTTACGGGTTCTTGGGATCAGATAGGAATTATATATTTCGTATTTAATATTAAAATTTGGATTTAGTTCTTGTCTTGCATATAGTTCTTGTATATCGGAAACAGAAATGTCTATCTAATACAGTGTTGCCACTTTCCGAATAATTATCCAAAAATGGAACAATTTCAAATTATTTGGATAATGGCAACTTTGTATAGGATGGGGCTAATTTCATTAATACGGGAAAAAATGTACCGCATAGAAGGAGCCATATTAGACCCGCAGTATCTTTGGACGAAATTCATTTTGGGACTTTTTAAACGATTGAGCCATGTCCTTCTGTCTGTCTGGATGGTCAACACCATAACTGACGTAATTCTTTATCGATCAATGACTAATATTTGTCTAAGTTTAGCTTGGGATTGAAAATTGGCATTTTGACCACGCCCCTTCTGGTACCTCCCATACAAATCGATACATTTAGTACGAAATCATTTTTCTTCTAAAACCTTTCTCTGGTAGATGCGATTAGCTTCAACTCTCACACCGGTTAATAATCTGTAAATACAAGGTGTTTCAAAAGAAGTCATCCGATGTTGTTTGGCTCTCATTTTTTTTCTAAATGAAAAACTTCGATTCTGTTTTTTGATTATGTTTATTGGAACCTTTAGAATTTTATTGGTTAAGTTGAGAAGATGATATCGGTTAAATGGGCGCCGTCACAATTGATTACCACACGGGCTCGTTTCATGGCATTTTTCATCACTTCGGCGAGAACTTCGGGCGACAGATTCTCGCACTCGTATCGAATGTTGACCTTGAGGGCTTCCAGCGTCTCGGGCTTGTTCACGTAAACAGGGGACTTCAAAAAACCCCACAAAAAAGTGTGGAACGGTTAAATCGGGCGATCTTGGGGGCCAGTGCAAATCGCCAAAACGAGAGATGAGGCGACCCGGGAACGCCGCCTTCACAATATCGGTTGTGGCTCGCGCAGTGTGTGCCGTTGTTCCGTCCCGTTGGAACCACATGTCCTCCAGTCCTAATTCGTCGAATTGCGGCAGAAAAAACTCGGTTAACATGGCCCTATAGCGCGCACCGTCCACTGTTGTCGTTTGACCAGCGGCGTTCTCGAAAAAAAAATGGCCCGACGACTCCTCCAGCGTGAACACCGCAGCATGCAGTCACTTTGAGCGGGTGTAATGGCTCCTCGTGCATCACTCGTGGATTTTCGGTGCTCATTATGATTTTGGTGGAAAAATCGTCCACTAGATTGAGGATGGCTTGGGCGTAGGTTACACGCGTTTGGCGGTCGACAGACAGCAGCTTATGCACGGACTGAACTTTGTACGGAAACATGCGCAGGTCGTTGACCAAAATTCGCCATAGAGACTACCGGCTGATGGCTAATTGCGAGGCAGGGCGTCTTTTCGATATTTCCGGCGACAGCTCGACATCCTCGGCAATAGCGGCGATATTCTGGGCAGTATGGGCGCCTCGGGGGCCGGCCTCTCCTGGAAACGTCTCGTGTGGTCCCATACTCTTCAAGGTTAGTGGCCAAACGGCGCAGTGTTTGCGCACTCGGTGTCGGACGACCGGGGAATCGGCATCGGTATTCGCGCTGCGCCAACACCACAGACGAATTGTTACGCAAAAAAATAGGCACGATTATTCCGCGTTCTTGGGGAGTGTATAGCTCCATGGCTTGTTAATTCGTATTCTACATCTGTCTAGTCCACAAATGTCAAAACTGGTTCGACATTGGCGGCCATTTGCAAAAATAAAAGCATCTTCCAATAGGGTGGTCACTTTTGAAACACCCTGTATCTACAGAACTGGAGAAAATAGGCTGGGTAGCCACGCACAATCTCCCATACAAAAGCTTGGTGGTCCGTGTCCGCGTGAAACACTTCCAATCTTAGTCAAATTGGGTATTATGCTTCATGTCATCAAACGCCATTCACCGATAAAGTCAAGGGTGATTTTGACGCACCCATTTTGGTACCCCCCCCCCCCCTACAAAAGTTGTTTGATCAGATAAATCCAGTAAATCTTTGCCGATAACAATGATATTTTGTTAGTGACTATTATTTCTCCAAACTTAGGTTGGAATTGAAAATGGGCGAGGTCGCCACGCCCATTCTGATACATCCCATACAAAAGCTTGGTGGTTGTCTGTATTGCGATCTTAATCACATTGGGTATTAGGCTTCATGTAATCAAACGCAAGTCACCAATTAAGACAAGGGTTATTTTGCCACGCCCATGTTGGTGCCTCCCATGCATAAGTAGTTCGGACGGCTGGTTGTTCGGCAAGAAAACTCCTGGCAATCTTTATGAATTTTGGTATCAGACAAAATTTAGTTAAATGCCACTCTTCTATGGAAAATGAGTGGTTTTGCCACTCCCATTTTGGTACCTACCATACAAAAGCTTGTTGGTCGTCCGGATTGTCAATGCGATAAGTCGCGTAAAATGAAATTTGGTTGTGGGCTTCGTGTCATCAAACGCCAGCCTCCGATTAAGACAAAGGTGATTTTGCCACGACCTACCAACATAATTTCATAACCGAACCAATCTTTATAAAATTTGGTACTAGAAAAAATTTTATCAAATGCACACAAAAGTAGGGCGGATGGTCGGCTGATCGATATCCAAGCTATGGTAATTTTTTATGTGGTCTTATACCCTTTTCTTGTGAACTTCTTACAATGAAAAATAGTCCAAAGAATTTGGCTACACATTAATAACCAATTTACATCAAAACGATGACCAATTTACATCAAATTGATGACAAACTTACATCAAATTGACGTAACCTTGTCGTTGAATCAACATAAACTACTGCCGAAATATGGATGAAAGATTGTCGAAATGCTCTACGTTCATCAGGGATGATTACTATTTATTCGGCCTTGTTATTAGTCCTTTTTTATTTTACTATTCAAGCTCAAGACCATTTATATCTCTATAAATAGAAATATAGTTTTTTTTAAAAAGAAAATATTTTGCAAATGCATCTTCATGATTCCTGGCAAACCGTGTAGGTATTTCAGATTTAGCCACAGATCTTCATCAGCGGTTGTTTAGAATGCTGCTTTTTGGAAAATTCATCAAACTAAATGCAAACGAAAACTCATTTGAATTGAGAATTTTCCACTATGCAAGTGTTCGAAAAATATCGCAAGCAAGACACACAAGAAAACATTTGCAAACAACGTCTTTCCATCTCCAGAGAACTATCGGTCCCCATTAGAAATGAGTTGTCTTGTTGTCTAAACGACAACACAGTGTTGCCTGGGACCATAGGGACAGTTCGGTAATCGTGTTATCAGTCGTCTTATCACAGGCAAAACACACAAATGGAAAGATTTGGAAACAACTTCTTTCCATCTCCAGAGAACCATCGGTCCCCATTAGAAATGATTTTTGTTGTTGTCTAACACAGTGTTTATAGGCAATTGTTATTGCCCGTTGTTTCGTCGTGCTTTACGTTCATCAGGGATGATTTTTATTTATTCGGCCTTTTTATTGGTACCTTTGTATTTACCTATTCAAGCTCAAGACCATCTATATCTATATCTCTATAAATACGATATAAATAGAGTCTTTTAAAAAGAAGATGTTTTGCAAATGCATCCTCATGATTCCTGGCAAGTCGTGTAGGTATTTTAGATCTAGCCACATATCTTTGTTTGGATTGCATCTTTTGAAAAATTCATCAAATTACATGCAAAGAAAAACTCATCTGAATTGAGAATTTTCCACTATGCAAGTGTTCGAAAAATATCGCAAGCAAGACACACAAGAAAACATTTGCAAGCAACGTCTTTCCATCTCCAGAGAACTATCGGTCCCCATTAGAAATGAGTTGTCTTGTTGTCTAAACGACAACACAGTGTTGCCTGGGACCATAGGGACAGTTCGGTAATCGTGTTACCAGTCGTCTTAACATCAGTTAGCCGCCTCGTAGTTGAGATTTGGCCCACATAGACTTTTTCTTTGTCGGGTGCCGTTAAAGACCGACGGTATGCGAATAATTCAGCCTTAAGGGCTAACATCGGCTGGGCCAATCGTGAGATAGAACCAGAAACCGTGAACAAAGTCTTGGAAAATTGGACTTATAAGATGAGCTACTGCGAAGCTAGACGCAGCAGCCACATGTAAAATCATATTCCATAAATAATTGTTATTTCTAATACGATAAAGCCATAATATACACAAACCAATTAAGTTCAGTTCATTTTATTTAATTTTCAAAAAGATACTTGTATTTGGACCACCCTTATACTCGTATGTATTTGAAAAATTTATTAGACAAACAAAGTCATTGGCACTTCGGAAATTGCCAAAACAATCAGGTCAAGCCATAACAATACCAAACAATTGAGACCAAAGTCAATGCAACTATTCCCGCAAGCAAATTTGCCAATCCTACAAACATCCTACAAACATAACTAGACATACGCAAAACCACTTACTTCACATGCATGTAGAGTGTACTAGCAATGACTGTGAATACATGTGACATAAATGTGCACTAGCACCCACAATGTGACTATTAGGGGGACTCGATTGCTGCTTTATTTACTCGATACACTCGACAACAAGAAAAATAAATTACAGAAAATTACCGAACCGTAATAAAGTACCGTCTGTTTGTACTTTATGTATGAATTCAAATAGCTTCGGATAATGTTTGTCCATATCCATAGTTTAGTGGTAATCGGTAAAGTTGCATAACTGAACATATGACGCTTTTTCTTATTGAATGATCATAAGAACAATATATTTTCTTCTGCATCAATTTTGTAGTTTTCGTGATACTGCTAGCTGCTTCAAATAACCGCAAAGAAAATTGTCGGGTTCTGACAAATCTGACAAACGCGCTGGCCAATTAATTTCCGAATTTCTGGAAATTATTCGCCCTCCAAAAAATTTACAAAAATCCCTCGGGCAGAGTGGACAGTGGCTCCATCCCTCTGAAACCATATCTCAAGTCTATTTTCAAGAGCAGAACGTAAAAAACTTTCTATCATAAACCGATACCGCTCTGCAGTTACGTTTACAGCACTTCCATCTTTATATCCGAAGAAGTAATGCCCAGTGATATTTTCAGATGTAATGCCACATCATTCTGTAATGGGGTGCAATTGGCGTTGATGGATGTCTCTTCGACTTTCAGAAGCCCAGAACCTAAAGTTCTGCCTATTAACGAAGCCATACAAATGAAAATGAGCTTCATCACTCATAATCAGATTTTCAATAAAGTTGATTTCATTTTATATAATAAAATTATATTATTCTGCTTCTTTGTGAATATTCTTCAGTTGTGAATATCTCGATTATTCATTCTCCAGGTGTTAAACGAGAAAGTTATAAAATTTGTAAACCCCATGGTGACTTTTGACTCACCCTGTATACATATATATGTATTGAAATCAAAAAATAATTCGTTTCGAAATATTTTTATGTTAGGGAGGAAATTCGCACATGTTTTCACGTAAGTATACAGAAGTTTGGGGAGGACACACGGGAATCCTTCCACGTAACTATATGGATGTTTGGAAAGAAGCTCGCATATTTTTCCACGTAAAAGCATAAATATTTGTCAGAAAACATGCTAATGTTTTCATTTAAATAAAGGGTTTTTCAATAAGAGCGCTAAAAAAGTCTTTTTTTTAATTAAAACAAAACTGGTTTTAGATACCAATGAAATTCTTTATTCCTGTGAAAGTACGTTCGATGCCATTATGTATGGAACTCGATATCTTTTGCATGGCCAACACGGGCACGCTTGCAGAAGTCCAGACGCTGAACCCAATTTTCGACGGTTTTCAAGCATAAATCGGCCGATACTGCTGCAATTTCACGTTCGATATTCGCTAGAAGTTCATCAATCGTTGCTGGCTTGTTGGCATAGACCATAGACTTGACGTAGCCCCACAGGAAATAATCCAACGGTGTCAAATTGCACGACCGAGGCGGCCAATCGACTGGGCCGTTTCGTGAGATAACATGTTCATCAAACTTGGTTTCCAATAAATTGATTGTGGCATTTGCTGTGGGGCTTGTGGCGCCATCCTGTTGGAAGCACATGTCCTCCAAGTCCATATTATCCAATTTGGGATTCGCATTCACAGTAATGTGCCGGTCTTGATCATCACGGAAGAAGTACGGCCCAATGACGCCGCCGGCCCATAAACCGCACCAAACCGTAATTTTTTCGGGATGCAATGATGACTCATGGATTACGTGTGGATTGCTGTCTGCCCAATAACGTATATTTTGCTTATTGACGAAGCCATTCAGCCAGAAATGAGCCTCATCGCTGAAGATGATTTTCCGATGAAAATCCGAATCATTTTCAAGTTGTTGCTCAGCCCAATTCACGAACATACTGCGCTTATGGTGGTCAAGCGGCTTCAGCTCTTGCGTCAATTTTGATCTTGTAAGGTTGTAGGCCAATTTCTTTTCGCAAAATTCGCCGCAACGACGTCACAGAGATGCCCAACGCTTTCTTGAACTGAAGCCTCAGCGGCAGCAATATTCTCGACACTACGGGCACTTCTTTGTCTCACTGGCACGGGAACATTTTGTACTGTGCCTGTGGATTCAAATTTTTGCACTAGACGCTCAATTGTTGATCTGGTAGGACGATTATGACGACCATAAATTGTACGTAGCGCTCTTAAAGTTGAGGCCACTGACTCCAAATTTCGGTAGTAAATTTTAATAATTTCGACTCGTTGTTGGCTCGTATATCTTTCGATGATGAAATGGCAAACCTTACTGAAGAGAAATGTCAAAAGAGCGGGAAAAAATATGGCGTCGTTTGCTGTCCCTATCGATTTAGTTTTGTAGCGTCTCTGTTGAAAAACCCTTTATATATATCGTTTTTAAGAGTACCTGGGACACTTTGGGAAATAAACCAATTATTTCTTCCACAATACTAGAAAATTTTTCCGGTCTAAGCTTTGCCTTTGTTAACATGACATCTACTAAAATTATGTTAATGAGGTCATCGCGTTGCTTATTCGTACAACATGTCCTTTCCTCATAATATTGACTAAGTTGTTTTCAAGGAACACAGCCACTCACGCACGATCACGCACGAAGTTTTTGTCGGCTCTCACGTTCACGCACACTCACGTGAGCAGAATTTGATCCTACTCACATTCACGCGTAATCACGCGTGATTCACGATAATCACGCAAAAATTACTCACAAAAATAAAACAGGGTTTTGACATGAACACCTTGGTTTATATTCACACCAATATTAAGAACTATACAAAACAGTGTTCGAAAAAAGTAAGTTATTAAATGCGTTAATTGGGATCATATTCAGGAATTAGACACTACTACACTTAAATGTAAATGCCTTAGTTAAATGAAGTGTCGTTTTTAATAAATTGAGTAACTGAACAAATTTTTAATAAATTTACAGGAACAAAATTTTATCACCTTTATTTTAAAGAAGTTTGCCTCTTATTTCCATTAGTATTCTTCATGGCGGACAATGAGACCAATTGCAAAATAAATTGGTAATAATGTCAGAAATTCTAAATTATTGGTCAGATTATTTTAGAATGCACTAGGTATTTATAGGGGAGAAGTCAGGCCTTCAGAATATTGTATCTAAATGCACCCTGTTTCAACGCACGGTTTGCTACATAGTGTGGAACTTGTCACCAGGTTTTTTTTTTTGAGATTCTACTAAGCAGCACAAACAAAAAACACTCTGAGTCTGACCGTTACAATGATAGTTGAAATCAAATGTTTAACATGCCAATTTTTGCACTGACATTGTTTAGTCTTTTGGCAATAACTTGGTAATTTTGAGTCAAAATGCTACATTGACTAAACTTCAAACAGTAGTTGGTTGAACAAATTGTTAAAGTCTTTCAAATCGGTCGGTAACGACAATCTCTCAAAATTAAAATTTTTTTAAACCTGAAATAAAGGACTGTGTTAGAAAGGGTACCAACACCAAAGATGAAATATTAAACCTAAATAAGTTTGTGTTTTATTTGAAAACCGAAGTAAATAAAATAAATAGTTTCTGCAGGAACAAATTTTTATAGGTGGAAATTCTAAACTTGGAGTCAGAGCCGTGCAAATTGTTACGACACAAATTCTCACTCCAGGCACTTATCCCCGACTCCGAGCACTCCACAGCACTGCGTGGAAAATTAAAATATATATTTTTTTTTGATTCTGTGCAAATTCGATTTGAAGTATATAACAACGTAATACCGCAATTTTGTATTATAGCCTAGTATATGTTTAATATAATGAAATTAATATTACTTGAGAAATAGGGACAAAAGTGAGGGATGTTTACTCCCAAAAAAGTCTGTTATGAAAATTGAAGTTTTTTTTTAAAAATTTAGCTTTGCTGATCAAGACTATGCGTACTATCAAAAATTGTTTCTGCCTTGTAGTTAACCTCATTCTAGTCTAGAATTTGGTGTGAAAAATTATGAAAATCAATAAGCGAGACTTTTCCCAAACTCAAAAATTTTAAATTTTGTTCAAAAATCATTAATTCTCTGCCAAGGCTGGCTGTAGGGTGAATGCCAAAAAAATTTTAAATTACATTTAACACCTTTGACACGGCCCTTGCTTAAATAAAATACAACATTTTGTGCTACCTTTCCTAGCAAATGGTACCTTTCCTAACAAATTTCATTTTTTTTTTCAGTTTGAAAACATTTTAAATTTCAGAAGTTGTCATTACCAACCGGATTTAAAAAAATTTAAAAAGGGTTTTAACCTACGTTTGGTTGCAGTCTTGTCAATGTAGCTGGTTTTTAGAACTATGTTTTGGCTCAAAATTACCAAGTTATTACCAAAAAACTAAAGAAAGTCAGTGCAAATGTTTACATTTTAAACTTATAATTCCAAATATCTTTGTAACGGTTAGACAGACGACACACGACTCTATCTGTTGTTGTTTTCTGCGGCTCAGTAGAATCTCAAAAACAAAGATCATTTAAATCAGACCACAAGTGAGGAACTTACATGCCATGAAAGTTTTGTCTGCCTGTAGCGAAACGTACGTTGAAACAAGGTGCCTCTAAATACCAGATTCTGAAAGCCTGACTTCTACCCTACAAATCTTTAGTGCATGCTCAAACACTCAGACCTATAGTTTAGAAGTTCTGATAGTATAACCATTTTTTTTGCAAATGGTCCCACTGTAAAATTTATAAAAACTCCTTCGCTTGTAGCAGAATTCCTTGAAATACAGAAGATGATTAACGACGCTATGTTATTAGAAGCCTTCCAAAAATACTTTGTGTAACAAAGTAGTAAGAAAATCGAATTTAAATGATATCAACCATTCGGAACTCACTCACGCAAAACTTGGACTCACGCACGAAGATTTTTTCACTACTCACGTTCACGCACGCTCACGTGAGCAAAATTTGGCCCGCTCACGTTCACGCGTGAATCACGCGTGATTCACGTGAATCACGCCAATCACGTGACTCGTGCCCATCTCTAGTTGGTAGCTTTTTCTCCAGGAACAACACACGTGTAGGTTAAAGCACCCTGCTCATTAATTTTGATATCGTTGCCAAGAATTCGCACCAAGTCACTTTTGTTGTATAATTTTACCTTGACTGATAGTTTTTTAAATTGTTCACACTTCTAAATTCACTTTACAATAACGAAATCACACAAATGCCGCTAACGCGTTGCCTTTTTATTTTTTAAAATAAACTTAAATACTTTGAAAATAAAATGTTTTACGTTGCGTTTTAAAGTGTTCACGTTTAGTTACAACAAATACACTTTGAGTTTAAAAGTTAACACTTTTAATACAAAATGTACCCTTTAAATGTCAAAGTGAACACTTTTAATAATAAACTGACACTTTATATATTAAAGTGAAAACTTTAAAATTAAATTTAACACTTTTTACTCAAATCTAAAACTTTCAATATTAAAGTAAACACTTTAAATTAGAAAGTGACACTTTGATTTATAAAGTGAACACTTTTAATATAAACGCTAAGAGTTTTCTGCAAATTGAACACTTTACATATTAAAGTTAACACTTTGAAAATAAACGTTTTAATTTTATTTTTGACAGTTCAAAACTTTAAAATTAAATGGAGTCACTTTTAAGACAATTTTAAAAGTGATTACTTTATAAATAATATATTTTACTTTAAAATATAAAGTTTGTCATTATAAAATAAGGTAAACATTTTTAATTTTAAAAATGTTACATTAAAAACAAAAATGTTAACTTTTAAATTAAGAGTAAACACTTTAAAAACTGAAAATTATCACTTTTACAAAATATATTTTTTGTGCTCCGCTTAAGAACCTTTAGAATTTAAATAAAATTTGAAAGTGTTCACATTTAAAGCGCACTTTTTTTCTCAGTGCATGTATTTCTATGCATATGTTTGCGCCTTTTGCAGCATCTAGGTACTTGGCGACCTGAGATTTTACGTAACTCCAAAAATTTTCGTTCGGGTTTAAGTCCCGTAATGCGCTGGCCATTTCATAGTTGTAAATTGTTGACGGTTTAACAGTTTTTAATGATTTTGATGAATTGAAAAATATAGTTCATTTTCCATAATAGTACTTTATTTTCCATAATTTTAACCAGAGGACCATTCTTCGAAATTCAACCCCATACCATTATAGATCCACCACCATGTTTACATATTACGCTCTTTTATACATGTATGTGTAATTGTTGTATGATTAAGTGTTCACTATGAAGGAGACTGCATCAAACTAAAATTCAAAAAATCTACTGCTAGAAATTAAAGTGTTAAACTTCCATTATGGGAAACCTGTTTCAATTTTGCTCGTCATTCTGCGTTTCCATCTCATGTGTAATTTGTAATACTACCCAGTACAAAATGAGCTTCTGTGGACGCAGGTGTGTAAGCGAGAAATGGTAAATCACCGCTTATCTTCAACCTTACCGAAGCCATTAGCTTAATTTGTCGAGTTTCCACTTAAATGCGCTACTTTTTGACGAAAAAGTGCTCATCAACCATTGCAGATTTTAAGTGCAGAATTCAGAGGTCACAGTAAGCACATTTTTAGAACACTGTTTAAAGGAAATAAATTCATACCTTCCAGAAGCAAATTTAGTAATGTATTGTGTAATATTTAAACGGCGTCTGTAACATATTCTGCAAGACCCACGTATATGTTTGAAATACACTCCAAACATTCATATGTTCGAAAGTCCCAAACTCACTTGTATTTAAATGAAAACATTAGCATGTTTTCTGACAAATATTTATGCTTTTACGTGGAAAAATATGCGAGCTTCATTCCAAACATCCATATAGTTACGTGGAAGAATTCCCGTGTGCCCTCCCTAAACTTCTGTATACTTACGTGGAAACATGTGCCAATTTCCTCCCTAACATAAAAATATTTCGAAACGAATTATTTTTTGATTTCAATATATATTACGGGTTTTTCCACAGAGACGCTACAAAAGTAAGTCGATAGGGACAGCAAATGATGCCATATTTTTTCCCGCTCTTTTGACATTTCTCTTCAGTAAGGTTTGCCATTTCATCATGGAAAGATATACGAGCCAACAACGAGTCGAAATTATTCAAATTTACTACCGAAATTTGGAGTCAGTGGCCTCAACTTTAAGAGCGCTACGTCCAATTTATGGTCGTCATAATCGTCCTACCAGATCAACAATTGAGCGTCTAGTGGAAAAATTTGAATCCCCAGGCACAGTACAAAGTGTTTCCCTGCCAGTGAGACAAAGAAGTGCTCGTAGTGTCGAGAATATTGCTGCCGCTGAGGCTTCAGTTGAAGAAAGCCGAAATGTGTCTCTCACACGTCGTTCTCAAGCGTTGGGCATCTCTGTGACGTCGTTGTGGCGAATTTTGCGAAAAGATCTTGGCCTACATCCTTACAAGATCAAACTGACGCAAGAACTAAAGCCGCTTGATCACCATAATCGTCGTATGTTCGTGAATTGGGCTGAGCAACAACTTGAGAATGATTCGGATTTTCATCGGAAAATCATCTTCAGCGATGAGGCTCATTTCTGGCTAAATGGCTTTGTCAATAAGCAAAATATGCGTTATTGGTCAGACAGCAATCCACACGTAATCCATGAGTCATTATTGCATCCCGAAAAAATTACGGTTTGGTGCGGTTTATGGGCCGGCGGCGTCATTGGGCCGTACTTCTTCCGTGATGATCAAGACCGGCACATTACTGTGAATGCGAATCGCTACCGTTCAATGATAACCGAATATTTTTGGTCCCAATTGGATAATATGGACTTGGAGGACATGTAGTTCCAACAGGGCGTCGCCACAGGCCACACAGCGAATGCCACAATCAATTTATTGGAAACCAAGTTTGGTGAACGTGTTATCTCACGAAATGGCCCAGTCGATTGGCCGTCGTTAGATTATTTCCTGTGTGGCTACGTCAAGTCTATGGTCTATTCCAACAAGCCAGCGACGATTGATGAACTTCGTACGAATATCGAACGTGAAATTGCAGCAGTAGCGGCCGATTTATGCTTGAAAACCGTCGAAAATTGGGTTCAGCGTCTGAACTTCTGCAAGCGTGCCCGTGGTGGCCATGCAAAAGAAATCGAGTTCCATACATAATGGCATCGAACGTACTTTCACAGGAATTAAGAATTTCATTGCTATCTAAAACCGGTTTTGTTTTATTTAAAAAAACTTTTGTAGCCCTCTTATTTAAAAACCCGTTACTACCGAAATTCCGAGTCGGTGACCGCAACTTTAAGAGCGTTAACTCCAATTTTCGGTCATTATTCTCGCCCTAGTAGACAAGCAATAACAGGTTTAGTGCAAAAATTTGAGTCTACATATTCATTGCGTTATGCTGCCGTGTCAGTGAGACAACGGATTGGTTGAAGTGACGAAAATATCGCTGCCGTTCAGGCGTCCGTAGCAAACGATACAAATCAGTCGGTTCCGCGGCGTTCTCAAGAACTGGGCATCGCCAATAAAGATATTGGTTTACACCCATACAAGATCAAGTTGACTCAAGAGTTGAAGCCTATAGACCATTTGACGCGACGTACGTTATCCGATTGGGCTCTGGAGAAGATACGCGCCAAGATGATGAATTTCATCGCAAAATCATCTTGAGTGACGAAGCTCATTTTTGGCTCAATGGGTTCCTCAATAAGCAAAATATGCGTTATCGGTTTGGTGAAAATCCACATGTGCTTCATGAATCACCACTTCATCCACAAAATATAACTGTTTGGTGCGGTTTGCATGGCGGCGGCGTCCTTGGGCCATATTTTTTCGTCGGCAATAACTATCGTCACGTTACTGTGAATGGCGATCGTTATCGTTAACATGGACTTGGACGACATGTGGTTTCAACTGGACGGCACACGTTACAATCGATTTATTGAAGAGTAAGTTTGGTGAGCGTGTTATCTCAATAAATGGACCAGTCAATTGGCCGCCACGTTCGTGCGATTAAACCCCTCTAGACTTTTTTCATTGGGGCTACTTCAAATCATTGCTCTCTGCCACCAAGCCGACGACGTTGGAAGAACTCAGAGCCAACATTGAACGCGGAATAGCGGCCGCTACAGCCGAAATGTGTGACCGAGTCAATTGGATCCAACGAATCGGCCGCTGCCGACGTGATGGCCATATGAACGAAGGCGAGTTCCATTCAAATATGTTTTGATTGTATTTCAAGTCGATCATAAAGTTTTGGAAATATCCCAAATGGTTTGCGTTTTATTTAAAAAAAAAAAAGTTGTCAAGGCCTTATTGGAAAACTCGTTACATACTTATGGAACGTTTTCACTTACGAGCACTATTGGTTGTATTTAGAGTGTGTTGGAAAATGCATCTCGGTCAAACAAATGAAATTTACGCGTGAAAATTTTCGTGCGATGATTTTTTACGATTTTCGGCGTGGATTGTCGAGACAAGAGTGTCCGAATCAACTTGTTTCGACTTTTGGTGATGAGGCACCATCAAACACCACTTTTAATCGCTGGTACCAAGAATTCAGTCCCGGACGCCGTTCGCTGCATAATGAATTTCGTGAAGGTCGCCTAGCTTCGGTGGTATTGCCGGAAACCATCGATACTGTGCGTGAACTGATAAATCAAGACCAACATATGACATACTGTGAGACTCAGGCAGCCTTGGGCATTAGTATGACAAGCATCCATAAAATATTACTTGTTCATTTGGTCGGCAAAAAGATTTGTTCTCGTAGGATCCCACATAATTTGTCGAATGCTCAAACAAATCCTGAAAAGAGCAAAGAAATGTTGAAAAAATACAACCGCGGTAACTCAAATGCAGTGTATAACATTGGGAAAGGTGACGAATTATGGATCTATGCATATGACCACGAAACAAAACAGCAATCGACTAGTGGTCCGCTTTCCAGTGGTTGACAAATGCAGAAGTGCAGGGTGTACATTCAAGCACTGTTCTATCACCGAGTCAGACCATGCCCCATTGTGAGAGGTGGATTAGCGTGATGGCGGACATGGAAGCAATGTGCCTACATATAATGATCACCGCCAACAAGTATAGCAGTACATTCAGTGTATCAGTGAGAGTGGTGTGCAGGAAACCGTGATGCACATCGTCGCCGTTCGCTGAACCCTAGGGAGTAGATCACAATAAGTGAGTTTCTCTAGCCCCTGCCACCACACGCTAAACCCATAGAGCATTATCGGTTTCACCACCGCTGCAGTCCTCATAGAAAGTCCCATTTACTCGTACAACCTATTGCTTCCTGCAGGTGGATTTGGTTCTGGTAGCCTTTTTCGCCCTTTCCGCTATGTTGGGTCTGGAACTACGATTGCTATCCACGATTGCTTTGCCACCTTAATTTCAAAACCATTGCCAGTGGTAGGTACCTCGGTAGGTATTTTATACCTTGGGCTAAAAAGGTACAGCTCGGTCTTGCCCTCCTGCACAATGTCAGTAAGGTACCTGGAGAATGTACCCTTAGGGTACTGGGGTACATGCCCCATATAGCTACCGCCACATCGTCCTGATGAGCAACATTTTTCGCACCCGGATTTTCGAGAGTGACCAGTATTCCATTCAGTGCAAGATTCCATAGAAGCAGGGACAAGACCCCTCGTTGAGGTGTTTCTCTCTTGACATACCCCATTGAGATCGAGGTGGCTGTGACACGTCTCCTGGTGAGCTTTTGTATACAATCCCGATAAGCTCCACGTTCTCCTTAAGAGCCGACACCGCAAATTTTATCGCATTACGAGTGATATTATTGAACGCACCCTCAATTTCAAGAAAGGCTACTTCCTACCAGTTAATGTAGTACTGTCGTAGCCGCCGGTGGTCCAGTGGTTAGTGTTCGCGAATCTTGAAGATGAGACCCTGGGTTAACCTTACCTTAAATTTCTTTAGGCGGCGGTCACCTCGCACAGTGATGGCGACACTATCGAGTATTTAGTCATGCAAAAGCTACTCAAAATACCGTTCGGGACCGGTGTAAACTGTAGGTCCCAATCAGTGGGTATTGAATTAAAAAGCGCACAGCTAACAGGATGTGAGAAGCTCTCTCCAATTCCTTCATGGGATGTAATGGGAGACCATTTATTTATTTTAATGTAGTGAAATCTCCATAGTCGTGCCCTTGCAATACTCATGCTGTGCAACAGACAAAAATCTCGCATCAATTCTCGCCTGGATTTATTAATAATTTCAACGACATCTTCTTATTTATGAGGGGTGTGTTTACCTGCAGTGATCTCCTCGTTCAGCAAGTTGGCAGGGAAATGAGTGAATCATAACTACAGGTTGTACACTGTCCAGAAGCGGCATTGAACTATCCTATCGTCATTTTCTTTCGCTTCGACGCATCGGATGTACCTTCTATTGCTTTACAGGAGAGCAAGCCTGAGTTTCTTTTTACCCGTCTGATTGCATTCTTACATCTCCTTAGCCCAGTCCTGCTTATCTCTCGACGACTTTGTTCCTTTAAAAAGTCGTCGGCATGGCTGCCTTGTATCCGCAAGTTCTCCATTCAAACACACAACACATCGTTTCCCACTATATCCCATGGAGGGATTGGGGAGAGCTTCTTACAGCTAGTAATCTGTGCATTTTCTAATTTTTAAATCATTGATTGGGACCTACAGTTTTACACCGGTTTCGAACGGTAGTTTGATCAGCTTTTCATAGATAAGTACTCGATAGTGTCGCCATCACTAAGCGAGGTCGTCGAAGGAAATGTAAGGTGGTCAGAGCTGGGACCGAACACACGTTCTCATGCACAATAGTCGCGCACACCAGCCATTGCACCACCAACGGCTACTCCAACAATTTGGCTTCTTCTTCCACTCGCCTTGGGCAATCTCTTAGGTAAGAGATTTGTAACGACTTATAACGAACCTGTCCGCTACATTATCTAAGAACCTTATCTCCGCAGATGTTTCAGACCCCAAACAACTGTTACAGTTATTTTCATAGACTGTCCATTCAGGCTTCCTCACATTGCAATGAACTACTTACTACAGGCTGGGTCATGTTCCAGTCCAACTGGAATCCAATGTATTTACATACTTATATTACCATAAAATGAATTGTCATCAAGGACATTCCATTACAAAGGTGACATCTAGTACTGCTTGGTTGGAGGTGGTGACAAAAGTCGACTCATTGCCTCTGCTACATATAGAACGCCTAGGACCTAGTAGGTACTTCATAAGTGTTTCAACCCTCTGATTGGTGGCAGTGTGTAATGTGCGTTTGTCTGCCACCTCTTTGAGACACCTTAAGTGTACTGCTGGCAACTGGTCTCTTGACCTCGGGATAGATTTTCGTATGATGGTACGATGTGCTCAACCAAATATTACATCCATTTTGTTCCAGACTAACCACAACGTTATCTCTGTCGCTGTATGCGACATATTCAAAACGTTTTTGGTCACAGTGCAAACTCTGGGATTGCCTGCCCCGGGTGTGGCTAGTAGCCTATATCATTTCGTCCTCAACCCACAAACGTAGCCATTAACAACCCAGGCCTTTTGGACTAGGACCACGTCCTTATGCCTAATTGATATGTAGGTGTGACAGCGCAACTCTATTGACAACATTTTTTCTTGCTTTGTTTATATTTTTTCAATGCAAATCAAACCAGTTGCTGGTCAGCATTTGTTAGAGAAGGGTCACGCTGCGTAATTGTTTAAAATACATCAAATTGAACTTCGGTTTACTCTGCTTCACACACAAGCGCAATATGTTATAATATGTGTGTGGGCATCACTGATCTAAAGCTAAAGATTTCCGATAGTGCTTCCGAAAGTGCCCCCTAAACGGTCCATATTCTTCGCAATATATTGCGCAATATTTGATATTGTGCAATATTATTGCCCGTCTGTAGATCATATTGAAGGATATGAAATACACCTAATCCTGTTTTTGCACGGTACATACGTTCCAGAAAGTATCGTGTAAAAAAAATAGTGTAAAAAAAGACACACAGTAATGGAAAAATATTTAGATTTGTTCAACCACCTCAAAAAACCTACACAAATTAATAATTTGGTAAAACAAACACAAATTTTGCTCTTCAGTATATCTACCCATTTCATTTCACATATTATAATCATTTTATAAATTAACAGAACCTAAAAACAAAACCTAAAAATTAATCACATCTTCAAGACACGTAGCAAATAAAATCAAATTAAAGTTTTTAGAAATTAACTCCCAAATAAAAAAAATCTCATATTCATGGAACATAAAAAAGTGGTATAGAATATAGAAAAATGTGGTAGTATAAAGATAAATTTTATTCGGTGTCAGTTTCTGATAGTAGGCGCATTCTTTTCTGCTGTGGTGGAGCAATAATTTCGTCAGAAGAAGTGTTCTACATCTTCAACTGCCTTCATTGATAACTGCCTATAAGGTTTTATTTGAGGCACAGGTTTATTTATTTTAATAGCAAATTCAGTTATAGTACGTTGTGATCCTACTTTGGCGAGTTCTTTGTACAGCTCCTTGTATCGAGCCATACAGGATTGTAGATCTGCCTGAAATTTCATAGCTCTTTCGTTTATGTGATCATTCGTAAGAAAATGATCTGCTAATTTATTTGCCATTTGAAGGCCTTCAAGAATTGAGCTCGTGGTTATTAAAGATGGAATTTCGTCCACGTCGGTGCTACTACCATTTGGTTCAACGTCTTCCAGTGCAACCTCTAACAACTCATCTTCATTAAGAACTCTATTAACAATTATTTCGTTTATATCATCAACGGTAAAATGATCAAATCCTTCACCTCCAACTGTTTGTGCCAAAGTGATTATTTCTGTACACACATCATCCACCATGTTTGATGTCACAGTATAATTTTCGCTTTTAATGCATTCTGGCCATATGGCCTTAAAACATGCATTTAAGGTTGATGGTCTTATTTCTAGAAAGGCAAAAGCAGCATGTTTTATGCAATCCATTATGGAAAATTTCTTCCATGCGTCAATAACAGTAGTGTTAACATCATTGTCTATTTGATTCAAAATGTATTGAATTGATCGCTTTATGTAATATGTTTTGAATGTTGCGATAATACCCTGGTCTAATGGTTGAATAAGGCAGTCGTATTAGGAGGCAAAAAACGATGCTCCAAAATTGGGTGACCAGGGGCATTATCTATCAACAAAAGAAGTTTAAATGGCATGCCTTTATCATCCATATAACGTTTAACTTCTGGAACAAAACAATTGCGGAACCATTCACTAAAATTGATGAAGTAACCCACGCCTTTTTATTTGCCATCCAATGAACTGGCAAGCTTTTAATATTGACACCTATCAATGCTCGTGGTCGGAGAGATTTATTTATTAACAGAGGCATACGATCTCCAGAAGCATTACTGCAAAACAAAAACGTAATTCTATCTTTTGCCACCTTAAAGCCACTAGCACTGTTTTCGTGTTTTGCTATGTACGTTCTCTTCCAAAAACGGCCGGTCTCATCGGCGTTAAAAACTTGGTCACTATTATATTCACCTTCTTCAATTAGTTTTGCCAGCTCCGATGGAATTCTTTGGCAGCTGCAATATTTCCAGAAGCTATTTCACCTTTGATCTTGACATTATGAATTGCGTGCCTTACTAGAAATCCTTGCAACCATCCATTACTAGCAGAAAATCTATTTTTGTTTTCGTCGGTGGGTTTCGAAGACGTTGATGGTTCCATATTTTGTATTTGATCATAAGTTCCTAAAGCCTTCTGCTCAATGGTATTGGTATCAAGTAGTATACGTTTTTGACTGCAATCTTCTATCCATGTCAGCTGAACCTTTTCCATTTATTCTATAACGATATTTCTCGTATACGAAGAGGATTTTGCACTCAATTTGGTACCAGAAGTCACTGCTTGTCTAATAGCTTTTTAATTTTTTTTTTATTGTCCGGATTGTTGCTTCATTTAAATTTAAAGATTTTCCAACTGAACTGCAGCCTTTGCCACTTCCAAGTCGCTCAAGAATTTGTATCTTTGTTCCAAAGAGATAGTTGTGCGTTTTTGCTTATTCATGTCTGAATTAAAAATTTCAGTTTTATTTAATAAATTATGCTTTATGAAATCATTGAACTCACCTTTATCTCAGTAAACAAAACAAAAATTACAGCAGACAGTTGTCCGAGGCCTTCGGCCACGGACTGTCCCTGCAGGCTGTGTCAGAGACACGGCCATTAAGTTTAACGTAGAATACGCCATCCGATAAGACAGAAAGCATATATAACAATAAATTCATTTGCTTATATTATTTATCATTTATTGTTATATATGTTTTCTGTCTTATTGGATGGCGTATTCTACGTTAAACTTAATGGCCGTATCTCTGACACAGCCTGCAGGACAGTCCGTGGCCGAAGGCCTCGGACAACTGTCTGCTGTAATTTTTATATTTACCAACGGCATTTGATTCAAGTCCGTTTAAAAAAAAAATATTATGTTCAATTTTTTTAAACTTAATTTAATTTATGTATTTTAATTAATATTTTTATTGAAATAAGTTCTGCGAATGTTGAGAGGGCCGCCCTAATATTAAAAAAGGTTTACCTTATCGAGTCTTCGCATTAGCATTCGAGCGTTGTGTGAAAGCTTTACGCTTTACAATTCAAAATTAATGTTACAACAGCTTTATTGAAGCTTTCGCAAAAAAGCTTTATTACGTTAGCTTACTGTTTGTTTCACTTTTTACTAGATACATGTTGCCAAGCAACATTAGCTTGCTGTTCGTTTCACTTTTTACTAGATACATGTTCCTAAGCAATGTTGAGCAACCAAAGACACTCAACCAAACACCACACATATGTTTGAGTGTATGTGTTTAAACAATTTTCATTTGAGAAATTAAAATACTAGAAATAGAAATATATCAACCAATATGAAATGTATATCAAACGAAAGATAACATCTTCATTTACCTGCAAAAAAAAATTTAAAAAAATTCATCTAGCCGTTTCCTCAAATTCAATGAAATAAAGATTACAACAATAAAAACCTGACATGACTCCTCATACCGTAAGGTAAGACGTATTCTACGTCAAAAATTCGTAAGTTTCAATAAACAAACAGCAGCACCAAATAATACATACAACTACTTTCCACTTACACCTTACAAGTACAAAACTCAATAGAATATAAAAAAAATTTAAATGAATAGTGAAAATTGTAAATCCCCTAACAATCGTTATAATTTTCAAAGAAATGTCAAAATCTGCTTGTGCTGCCATATTTAATAAATTTATGGAAAAATAATATTTAAATGGCAGTCCTTGTGGAAAACAGTGGTACGACTTAATCAAGCTAACAATCTTCAGTATTACCTGGCAATCCTGAAGAGAGAGAGAATAATCAAGGAACAGTTAAATTCAAATTAGATTATGTATTCTTGTTCGTCGAAAAAACCGTGTAAAAACAGGATACGGTTTGTCGTGTTATTAAAAAAAACAGCAGACAGTTGTCCGAGGCCTTCGGCCACGGACTGTCCCTGCAGGCTATGTCAGAGACACGGCCATTAAGTTTAACGTAGAATACGCCATCCGATAAGACAGAAAAACATATACATATAACAATAAATGATAAATAACAGACGCAAATCAATTTGATTATTTGAAAGTTATTTATTTAATTAATTATTTATTTTAATTTAATATGAATTAATTTTTTCATATATTTTTATAATTATATATCCATGTTAAATTCAAATTCACATATAACATTTTGTTTCACTTAAATACATAAGTAAATATACGAAATTTCAATATTTCATCAATCAAAAAC